>CAJNJA010087730.1:0-20154 GCA_905231915.1 Symbiodinium necroappetens
ATATAGTAGAATTTAGGGTTTCTATATTAGAGATTACTATTATGATTTGGGGAAGTATGCCCCATAACAGTACCTAGGACCCTTTGGGACAAGGGTCGGTTAGGAGGCTCCAGAAGAAGACGGACCGAGGTTCGAGGTATAGGCTTACGGGTTTGGGCTGTGAGTTTGAGATTTGGGTTTGAGCGCCGAGGTGGATGTCTGAATTGTTATCCAAAACCATCCAAAGGCTGCCTGTTTCGTCGGGTCCCTACGAATTAAAGGTTCGACATAAGTAACCTATAAAGAGTAGGTTATGGTCCCTTGGCGGTCCCCTCGGACCTCCCTTGTCAACAAAAACTACACTCCATGTATGAAAGCCTATCATCTATAATCCCAAACAGCCCTCCAAACAACAACCTACAACCACTCTATGGCCACCATAAACACTAAAAGCTAGAACCCGCCTCCTCTACAAAGCCCTCTCGATCAGAACAAGTCTGCCCTAAACCATAACCCTAATCCTAATATCCCTTAATCCCTAAATCCTAAATCCTAAACCGCCAAAAAAACCCCAACCCCTAAATCCTAAACCCCCCTAACCCTGAGCCCTACTCATCAAGACCCCTCTGTTACCCGCCTTCGCAACGGAATCGGGAGCTCCCGGGTTTACCCCACAGGTCACAACCTCGATCGTGGCTGAGGGCTTACGGTTTAGGGAATATAGGGTTTAGGGTGTAGGGTTCAGGGTTTTGGGTTTAGGGTATGGGGTTTTGCGGTTTATGGTTTAGGGGCTCTTTGTTTCTATGAGGGTTTGGGGTCTCAGGGTTTCCATGGGGCCGGATTACTAGGGTTTACGTCACAAATGCTTCCATTTGGGTAGTTCTCTAATTTGGGGTCCCTTTTAGGATCCTGTTTCAGTCCTGTAAAAGGGGACCTAAGAAGGGACCCTAATTTAGAGAATTATCCATCCCATATGAGTAGATCTCCGGGTTTGAGGATAACGGCTTGAGGGTTTTGGGTTCGGGTTCGGGTTTAGGGTTTAGGGTTTAGGGTTTAGGGTTTAAATAGGGTTTAGGGTTTAGGGTTTTAAATAAAGGTCAAGCATGCTCCAGGAGCACTCCCAGAGCAAGCTTCACATGAGATCTCTCCGAGTCCCATGCAAGCCTCAAGAGGTGGGATGAAGGTAGATAAGATTAAGGATCCCTTATATGAGGACTATTCTTGCATTCAGGCTATTTTGAGCCTTAAATTAAGGATCCCTTATATGAGGACCATTCTTTGGGAATATCCCAGCTACCGTCATCCCAAATTTGAGGCCTCCGAATGTAACTCATCCAGATAGCGAGCGACGTCAAGGATACCAGCGTGGAATATCGGGACCTTATAATAACTAGAATAGTGTTTTGGGGTACATTCTACTCTAATCAGTGAGTCAAATGTTTAGGCCACAATGGCCGCAATATTATGGTGTTCGTGTGCATGCTTCCTGCAACACTCATGCAACACGTGTATCTAGGGTTTGCCAAGCGCAGCGCTCAGACGAGTGCTGTTGCTACCCGCTGACCCACCCGCGGCCGTGCGGGAGTTGTAACTGCATTTGCAAGCAAGGACGACAGCATGAAATAGCATATAAACCGCGTAGACGCAGCCGATGACAGCATCAGCAGTCACAGCTGCTGCATAATCTGCAACAGAATCGGAAAGAAAAGTACGGAAGCGCAACAGGCTTCGATACACTACCACAGAACGGAGCAACAAAGTAAATGGAAATGGTTGGGAGCCACCATAATCTCCCAAACCCTGAACGATTCTAGACATTAGCTTTCCCACCTCTCGCTGCTGCTTCGAAGAATCCTAATATTCCCCTTGTAAGACTCTCTCTCTCGAAGCCTCAAGCCGGCTCAGAAGTGCTAAGGCTCCGTATCGAACTTCTGCCAGGGCTCACTAGGCCTTCAAAGCGCGCCGAAACTTCTTGAGAATCTCCTTCTTCGTCATGGGATGAGGGAAATGGCAATATTCACCTGACACGGTCTTGCTTACCCGAAACCCACGGTTTAAGGCTTCAGCGCGAGAGGGCCTGTACTAAACCCACAACAAACACGACAACAACAACCACCACCACCACCACCACCACCGCCGCCACAGCAGCAGCAGCAACAACAAGAAAACAACAACAACCACAACCACAACGACCACAACCACAACGGCAACGTAACATCAACGCCAATGAAAATGGCAATGGCCGTGACGATGACCAAAACTTCAAAGCGCATGCCGCGACGACGAAAGCGACCGGCGACAACGAGAACTAACAGAAGCAACGACAGCCACTGGGGTCAACATAACGGACGCTGCTGGTCTGACTACAGCCCTGCATAGAATGCATGCGAAGCAAACAAACACTGCAAGATCCTGAAACCTACCAACCCAATATACCTTAAGGAATATACCTTAAATTATAGGGGCCTTCATATTATGATTTAAGGTATATTCCTTAATTGAGGGTCCCAAAGTCTCAGAATCGCAACAGATTTCCACAGATAAACCTTATAAGCCCTTAATCGATGCCCGCAGCAGCCCTCCGATACCCGTGACCACGAAGAGACCACCAAGGGAAATCACCAAGAGACCACCAGGATTCCACCGGGAGACCACCGAGAGACAACCAGGAGACCATGAAGGGGCCACTACTAGCCCCCAAGCAGTCGGTGTTTCGGGATGCTTCCCCCCTAAGCTTAGGAGATCCAGCGGAGCACTCGAAATCGCTTCCCCCTGCTACTGCTCCGATTCAAATTATTTTGAGAGCAGAAAGTGGTCCATGTCATATGAGTGCATATGTATATATATATATGTATGTATATATATATATACACATATATATATATACACACGTATGACCACATGTATCTATCTGTGTGTACACATGTACATCTTTATAAATAAACATATATAGAAAAGGATAGACAGATATATGTATGTATATATATATAATATGAATCCTGGCCCAAAATAGCAGGGACGACATATGCACCATAGGCTGTCGACAAAACGACGCGCGGAGCTCCATTTCAATTCGCGCCGGAGCGGCCAAAATCAATCAACACGCGCGTTACCTTGAACGCAAGCAGTCCACGTCACCGTACTGTTTGAGGAGTCCCTAAACTTAAACCCTAAACCCTAAACCCTAAACCCTAAAACGGTAGCACCGAGAGTCCCCCCTCCCACATCCTGAACACCTAAGGCCCCATTAACACCCCCAAAGACTGAACCCTACTTGGAGGTTCATGGGTAGTTATAAGCGGAGTCATAAGTCCCCCAATATAAGGGGTCTAGGGTTTAGGGTTTAGGGTTTCCACACTGAAAAATACCCATGAACCTGCAAGTAAGCCCCTACATCCGAGGGACATCGAGCCCCGGCGCTGCAAGCGGCGGATGTCGTATTGCCCGACGATTTCAATGAGAAAAAAACCTGAAGTCCAGGGGTTTAGGGCTTAGGGCTGAGGGCTTAGGGTTTCAGGGTTTAGGGTGTAGGGTTTGAGGCCTTAGGGTTTAGGGCTTTAGGGTTTTAGGGCTTTGGGTTTAGGGTTGAAGTTTACGGCATCAGAGGTTGGGGGTTTAGGGTTGTAGGATTTGCTTCAGACTCATCATAGGACTTGCCTGAGGCCTCAAGCGTTCAGGGGTCAGGCGGTTCTTCGGGCATTAAGGGTTTAGGGCCACAGCTTTGGTGTGTTCAGACGAAACTTAGGCATATTTCGATGCTGCTCTCCTTGGAAACCCTTAACAACCCGACTTCAAGTTTAGCAATAATAAAGACAAAAGAAGGAGTCCATGAGCTGAACTGAACTGACAAGAACAAACGGGAAGCACAAGAGCACACAGTAACACCTATGCAGTAACGATGGGGTTGGAGAAATATGTGCAAAGTCATGAATCTTAGGAAAGGCATTGGACAATCTATATGAAACATGGAAAGACGGGAACACCATTAACACACGTACGCGCAACAATAACAAGTGCAGGAACACATGGAACACCTATGTCGGTGGAAACTTCTTAGATGTTCTATGAGATTCCTGTCATCCTGTTTCAATGTGTTCCTCGGGCTTTTCTAGTGGATTTCATTATTGCTTGGTACTGTTGCTTCCATAGACTCTCCCACGTTTTTGCACTGTTGCCCGAGGCGTTCCTATGCTTGCTATCCTAGTTTATGCCTATCTTCTTGTTGGGTGTCTATGGTTATCCGATTTATTCTTTATGTGCTCCCTAGTTGGGTACTACGTGTTCCTGTCTCAATCAATGCTGTATCCTGTCTATTTCCTCCAAGTTCACCCCAGGCAAGAAACGAACCGTCCCAAAAACCGTGACCCGTAAATCCTAAACAATATAAGCCCGAATCCCTACAACCCCCGACCCTACTGTAGAATGCCAAAAAAACTCGAGACCTCAATTCTAAATCCCTAAAGCTCTACACCCTAATCCCGTTCTCCCTGACCCGAAGCCCCTAAGCTATGTAAACTAAGACCCCATGAAGCCTAACCCGCATGGTTAAGCTCCAGGAGCACAGGGAGCGCATCCTTGCGGATGTTTTGAACTTCCTGGCGCATTGTCTGTTGATTCTTCTGCCTTAATAGGCTTTCGGGGATAGATACATTATAAGGACTTCTCGTGCCTAGATACGGCTGAAGGCTATATCGAATTGTGACCATATAGAACAAGAAGATTCTTGTACCAATAACCGTTTAACTCAGACATGTGTCNNGGGGGGGGGGGGGGGTCTTATATTACAAGGACTTCTCGTGCTTCTCGTGCCTTGATAGGGCTTAAGGCTATGTTGTATTATGACCAATATAGAAACTACCAGTACAAGGGATTTTCGTACCAATAACTCAGATCTCTACTTCAAGGTGCATGGGTTGTGATACGTGGGGTTACGGTTACAAGTAACGTAATTATCCGTAGTTACAGTAGTTATCACCTATTTTGGGAGAATTATAACTCCACTTCTAACTACCCATGAACCTTCAAAGTATCCTAGCTCCATGGCCCGCCCTGAACTCCTTGTCGTCGCAGTGCTAGAATCATAAGCCGCAGACCTACCCACGGCTTAAAGAGTTTACACGTTTGGCCTTAGGGTTTTAAGCTATAGCCAGAATAATGTGGTAGATCGTATTTCCATGTATTTTAGCGTTGCTTTTTGGGGGCACCAGGGAAGCCTAAACCCTAAACCCTAACCCCAAACCTCCAGCACAGACCCAGAATGTCACAAGGCCTCGCGATGGCAGTCGCTTGTCTGCCATCTGAGAGCCTCGCCGGTGGGGTCCCAGAGACTCCAATATCCCTTACCCAAAGCGTCCAAAAGACCCAATAATCGGGTACTTTGGTTACGGATAGTAGTAATCTAGCTGAATATTTGGGAGAGTATATGATTATTAGGTACTTGGACCCTTAGGGTTAATTAAGGAATGTACCTTAAAGTACAGGTAGGATCCCTGATATGATTTACGGTATATTCCTTAATTTAAGGGATATTAGAGTCTTTAGGGTTGAGGGTTGGGGGTTTAGAGGCTTAGTATTAGGGGTTTAGGGTTGAGGCGTTTAGGGTTTAAGGGCTTAGGGGTTTAAGGGTTTAGGTTTAGGGTTCAGGGTTTACGGCTTCAGTCTGTAGAGCGTGGTAGGGACCCTTACCCCTCAGTGAAGGACCATGATGCTGTTGTAAGTTTTAAGTGGGACACTCATTCTTGTGTTCCACCAGGAAACATGTAATTAGAATAGGGTTTTGGGGTATACAGTATACAGTATTATACTGTATTTATAAAGGAACCCCCGCCCCCCACCTCCCCCCCCCTCCACAAAAAGAAGAAAGTACAGGTAGTTATTTAGGCCCCTAGATTACCTCAAGGGAGGGTCGCACCATCAGGGAAACAGAACTGGAGGATTCTCCGAGTTCGAGGGGGTCCGGCATCAACATACTGTTGATGATATAAATCCTACATTACCTTAAGGGCTGGTATATTCCTTATTATGGGTAATGCAGGATTTTGGATCATCAACCGTACCTAGACCCTTTTGCATGGGGTTTGGGGTTGAGGGCTCCTTAAATGTAGGGCCTTTTTGTTGGCTGCCTTGGTTTATTATTATGGGATCCCAACCATGAAATAAGTCATCCAAAGACGGGGTACTACGTTTAAGGGTCTAGGTATGGCAAACCCTGCGTAGACCCTCACTTGGGTAATTCCCCGTGTTGCATTCCCTGTGTCCTTCGTAACCCTAAGGGTCCAAAGGATCTAGTAATCATATACTTGGGTTACGGATAGTAGATTTGTAGGTTAGTATTCAGAAGAGTATATGATTATTAGGTACTTGGACCCTTAGGGTAAGGGATCGTAGCAGCAAATCTGGTGAACGCGCTGTACGCACGCACCTTTGCATCCCAAGCTTGCAGCTCCATGGCCAGAAGGCTTTTTGTTGAGTGTTTAGGGTTTAGGGTTTAGGGTAGTTTGGGGTTCAAAATTCAGGGTACCTTCCTGATTTTGTGCAGAGCCCTGAAAAAGAAAGGAAAGGCTAGATCTTGAAAGCCGGATCCTACTGAACCCTAAATCCCAGAACTTCACAACAACCCCATGGCACTCAAACCTCAACACCCGAGGCCCCGCAACCCCAAGCCCTAAACCCTAAAACCGGTAACCCCAAACTTAACTCCCTAACCCCTAAACCCTGAAACCCTAAACCCTAAACGCTCAAACCCCTAAACCCCTAAACCCTAAACCCTGAAACCCAAACCCCTAAACTCTTACACCCTAAACCCCTAAACCCTAAACCGCTAAATCCTGTTCCCCTAAACGCCCAAACCCTAACCCCTAAACCTCAGAACCTCCTCCCAGGAGCCTTTGTCCACGGCAGTTGGGAGCTTGACCTCCGTCTTCACTTCGGAGTCCGTAAGGCGCCACTTCTCGCCTCAACAGGCCCCCCCGGTACCTACTGTATAGGGTACTAGAGCCCCTAGGGCCCTTTTTAGTAGGTACCTGCAGGGTTAGGGTTTGATGGAGCCCTAAGGTTTAGGGTTAAGGGTTTTTAAGGGTTTAGAGTTTAGGGGTTTAGGGTTTAAGGGGTTTAGGGGTTTAGGGTTTATAGGGTTTATAGGGTTTAAGGGTTTAGGGTTTGGTTAAAGGCAACTATATACAGGCGGGGAGTTTAGGGTATATAGGGCTTCTATAGGGCTTCTATAAGGTATATAGACCTTCTACAAGGCTCCTATAACGGTAAATACCCACCTGAAAATGACCTAGAACTGGGTTCTTGTTAAGAGGGTAACAATAAGGAAATCATATTATTTACTATAGATCCCTAGTATGGTAACTTTAACGAAAACAAACTCAAAACCCCAAGACCTAAACCCCAAAACCCCTAAACCGCCCAACCCTCATACGTGTATGTGTATATATGTATATATATATATATTTTTTTATTTATTATTATTATTATTAAGAGTCCAGTCAACCGGTCTCTTGGGTTCAGGGTTCCGGGCTAGGGGTCTCAGGGTTTGAGGTTCAGAGCTTAGGGTTTCGGGCTCAGGGTTCAGTGTTTAAGGTTTCGGGTTCAGGATTCAGGGTGTAGGGTTTCGGGTTCAGGATTCAGGGTGTAGGGTTTAGGGTTCAGGGTTTAAGGTTTCGGGTTCGGATTCAGGGTGGAGGGTTCAGGGTTTCAGAGCCCCTTTTCCGTCTGCTTGAGTCTTTCAAAGGTTCATGGGCTTCAGGAGCTAGGGTTTCGAGTTTAAGCCACTTCGTACCTCAACATGGCTCTTGCGATATGGACACCCATGCAACTGAAAGGGTTTAGGGTTTAGAGTTTTTCCGTACTTAAGGCCTTTTCAAGTCTTTCTATAGGGGGTGGTTGGGGTTTACTATACCGAAATCATACGGGGAGAATCAGGGGATCCCGACCTCTATGTTATAGGGCCCATTACAACTTTCCAGGTGCTGTCCGAGGGATCTGCGACTTTCAGGGCTCTACTTTTAGAGTCTTATCAGCCGACGTAAAGTGTTCGATTTCAAATCGGGTTCCCAGCCCTACGCCCCCCCCCTCCCCTCCACCCCTCAGCAAAAAATACCGCATTACGGAAGTGTTCTACATTTGCAGCAACAGCCCTCCGTAGCGGTCTTTGACATTTGCCCCATGGCATGGGGGGTTGAACATCGAGGATTGTGATGGAGGCACGTTTCGCCGCAGCTTTGTGGCAGCATAGGGCGACAAAGAGTGGGCCCCACTACAACACTACAGCTCGTTTAGCACTTGAGCAAGCCATAAAACCCTAAACCCTAAAACCTTAAAACCTAAAGCCTCAAAACCCTAAAGCCCTAAACCCTAAACCCTAAGCCCTAAAACCCTAAAGCCCTAAACGCTCAACCCTAAAACCCCAAAACCCTGCCTCTCAAGAAGCAAAGGTCGGCGTTAAGCCCCCTTTTGGGGCCCCAGAAAGGCACATAAGCAAAAGTTAGGATAGGGTTTAGGATTTAGGGTTTAGGGTTTTCCCATATAAACCCCCTTATAATGAAGCTCAATAAGGTAGGGATATCCCTACAAAAAGGAAAAATTATCACATCCTTTTGGGGGTTCCGAACTGTTGCGCCTGGCTCACGGAGCCGATCCTCCTCCGAAGAGTCGAGATCACCTCGCTTAGTTTCTTGGGGCTTTAGGGCTTTTGGGGCTTGGGTCTTTAGGGTTTAGGGCCTTAGGGCTTTTAGGGGTTTAGGGCTTTAGGGTTTTAGAGCGTCGGCTTAGGTCTTAGAGCTTTACGGCTTGAGGGGTTAATTAGGGCTTTATATTATGGGGCCTTGTTCTTACAAAACAAACCCTAAGGCCCGCTTGCATCTGCGCTTTGTAAGGTGTTGTATAACTGTGGTTCGAGCTTTCTTTGCTTGGGGTCTTTTCTGTTTTGACGTGTCTTCTAGGTTGTATTTGTTTAAGGTCATCCTCCTAGGTTGAATGGTTTAGAGCGTCTAGGGGTCTTGAACTTACCATCTAACCTGCTTGCGTGCGTCCATCCTGGAAGCATTTAAAGATCGATGTCTTTAGGTGGCCCCAATGGTGCATGTACCCATTCCTTATATACTTTGCCCCTTCAAGTCCCAGATCCTATAGCCGTAAACTCCGATAAACATCCATCTAGAATAGGGTTTTAGGGCTTAGGGTTTAGGGTTTAGGGTTTAGGGTTTAGGGTTTGGTACATCGCAGAGCTACTGCAAGGGAGCACAGCCCTTGGCCTTCAAGTACTCCCTTTTGCAGGCATACCTTAGGGCCAAAATTTATACTATTTGGGTACATGGACCCTTTCCCTTAAAAACCCTTATGGCACCCTAGAAGGAACCTTTCAGGAGCCCTTTACCGCTACATGGGTTAATGTAGGGGCCATAGTAATTAGAATAAGGTTTGGGGTAGATTATACTGTATTCATTTTTAAATAAGGCCATAGTCGTTAGAACAGGGTTTTGGGGTAGATTATACTATAATCATAAATACAGCCATTAATATTTAGAATAGGGTTTTGGGGTAGGTCATACCATAATCATAAATCATATAGGGAAATTACTAGGCTATATATATATATATAGAGAGAGAGAGAGAGTACACTAGAATCATAAATAAAATAGTTACTTATTTAGGCTTCGACGTTACTACCCTAAGGGTCCAACCAAGTACCTAATCATCAGATACTCTCCCAAATGCGAACCTACAAAACTACTACCCGTAAGCTGAAGAACAAATCGGAAACCTTGCGCTTAGGCTTGCCGGTTTAGGGTTTAGGGTGTATGGTTTAGGGTTTAGGATTTAGGGGCCTTCATAATTAGAATAGGGTTGTGGGGGTATATTTTGGGTACCGCCCCCGGTACAGTAACAGTCCAAAATAGGGCTACTGTATATTCGTATTACGAAATTTACTCAACTGTTACTGAGTGGGGGCAGTATCCAAGGTATGTTGTATTAGAACTATAAAAAGGAACCCTCAAATGGTTTTGGTAATTAGCTCGGCCCCTATACTAGATGAACTGGGACATCGCTGCGTTCTCTGTATTGTTGTTGCTGGGTTTGCCGATGGCATGCGAAAACGCGTTTGCTTCACGCCAGTGACCTGAACAAGAGGTCTAAACGCACAATTCAAAAGACCTTATATGTTACTACCGATATTGGATAGACCATCTTCATGATGTACCAATGCGACTACTTCTGCAACCTTGCAACAAAACAGCCATACTGACAAAGCGCTTCTGCTGACGAACGTTACAGGCTCACTAGATGTTAGTGCTGACATTGGTGATCCGAGACACAGTTCTTTGCAGCAGAACAATTGGGGGTTTTCCGAAGATAGGTGACCCTAATATAGTACCCGAAACAGTAGGATCCTTATTATAAGGACCCCAAAATCAGGTACCCTAATCTTCGGAAAGTCCCAATTAGTTCTGAAAGGCTGAATCATGAACTCTCACCCTAAGGCTGAAAATAGCCCAAAAGCCTTACATAGTATGGTATTTGGGCACAAAAGCCTTAAAATATGAGTCCTTAGACCATGAACTCGAAAGCTGGAATCACCCCGGGGGCCTGGTGAGAAACTGGCTCGATTGTCCTCGTCTTCTGCGATGGTCGGGAGACTCGTCGTCCTGGCGTCTCTTCATCTGACACGTGCGGGATTAGGGTTTAGGGATTAGGGGCGGAACTGTTGAAGGGTGTAGGGATCAGGGGTGGTGAAGCTTCGGGTTAAAGGGATTCTTTCGTAGGGTCGTGGAGGGCTTACTTTGAAGGACGTTTTGCAGGGAATAATGTTGTTTCGTGCAAGGGGGGGAACTACCCCAGAAGCAACACAGTTAATCCGTATCCTACATGCCGAATCCCTGTCAGCACTCTATAATACTATACCCCAGAAGCAACAAAGTTAATCCGAATCCTACATGCCGAGTCCCTGTCCAGCACTCTAAACCCTGAACCCCGAAACCCTGAACCCCAAACCTTCAAACTCGAGAGCCCGAAAGCCCTTGCCTCGCCTCTGATTTAGAGAGGTCTATATGTAGGCTAGTATCCGCATACAGTCCCTTTACAGTTTTACTATCACATACCCCCAAACAATATTCGAAAAAAACAGTCGTGCTAATTAAAGCCCCGTCTTGTCTTGGGTCATGCCTAACCCTGAGGCTCAAACTAGCCCAAAAAGCCTTATAGAGTACAGTCTTTAGGCCCAAAAGCCTTAGAATATGAGTCCTTAGAGCCTCTACGGGTAAGGGTACAGGTTCCCGTCCTCATCGAAACCGAGCACTAAGATGAAGGTTTAGGGTTTAGGGCTTAGGGCTTAGGGTTTAGGAAGGTAACTCCTTGGCCTTAAAGAGGCTGGAAAGAAATGGTACAGAAATACCTACCGTCTGCGTTGTAGTTCTTGTTGGGATATTACAGGATCCCAAAAAATTGAACTTGGTTGAAGACCCCAAAAGAAATATCTATACCCTTACCCTCAAAGGACTCATCGTTAAAGGCTTCTGGGCCCAAAGACCCTATTATGTAAGGCTTTTGGGCTATTTGGATGCTAACGGTAATTTAGGACCCTAACTACTAAAGGGTACTTTATAGGAACCCCCTTAAGGGATCTGCTTTCTTGGGCTATGTTGATGCTAAGGGATAGCCATGCCTTCAGATTCCATGGCCAGGGGAAACAGGGAACGCTCGGCCCCATGTCTGCAATCAAGAAAACCGAACCCTGTAGCCCCAGCATACATACTTTAGGGTTTAGGATTTATGGGGCTTGGGGTTTAGGATTTAGAGGGTTTGGGGTTTAGGGCGTTTAGGGTTTAGGGTACAGGTTGTGGCACTAAAACCCCCAAGACTCCGATGTTGATTGTCCATGCCCCACGATTGCCCCTCAGAGTGAGCACGGATTGGGGAGCGGAAGCAGAGCCCAATCCTCGAACAACCTGAAACCCCTAAACCCGACACCCGAAACCGCAAACCCTTATGGGTTTAGGGTTTAGGGTTCAGGGCTTAGACTACCCCACACCTTCCAATACCTCTTTAAAAATGTCGCAGGACTCCTCACATGATTTAAGGTAGCATATTCCTATTTTAAGGAGTATTGGAAGGTCTGGGTACCAAACCCTTACACAGTGTAGTATAGTATAGTATGGTAACATATATGAACAGTATACATACATACATACACACCTACATACATACATACAGGCAGACATACATACTTACGTACGTACATACATACATGTATAGCTAGCTCTCTAGGTTAGTCAGGTGCATACTTGGACAACAGGACAGCTCCCACCTGGACTCGCGGCATGCCGCGGGTGTTTTCTCGATGGACGGCATCGGACGGGCTTGCATGGGACCCTAGGGGCGCAAGTTCTTGAACAGGTCCTAAACACTCAAAACAGATAGGCGTACCAACTTGATATGATATGTCTGCACATAGTCAGCGGTATATATATATATATGTGTGTGTTACAGTCGTATGTGAACTTCATGTACTGTATAGGATGAACCTCTCACACTGCTGCAGCCCCGTTTCCGGCGCAAAAGGCAGGGAACCAGCTTGCTATGCCATGTTGGACAGCACTTCACGGTACTGAGCCCTAACCACGCTATCTTGAGACCCTGATCTCCGAAACCACAAGTCCCAATAACCAAAGATTATGATGAACTGGGGGCTATCTTCCAAAGATGCGCAGTCTCTTGGCTTTGAGCCGACAGGCGCAGTTTTTTTCAGGAGTGCTCTTGAAGAATGAAAAGGCATCGCTGAAAAAGCCCGGAGAGTCCTTGCTTTCCTTGTGGAGGCGAGAAGGCGGGCTATTAAAGCTAGTATCTTTGACACTCAGAAATATAGACGAATACATAACAACATATATATATATACACACACATACATACACTATACACATGTATGCGTGCATGTATGTACGTACGTACGTACGTACGTACGTATGTATGTATGTATAGCAGAGTAGAGCAGAATCGAGTGGAGTAGAGTGTATACTGTAAAGTGCATAGTGTGTAGTGTATAGTGTACAGCGTACAGTGTACATAGAATAGTGTTGTAATATAGTATCGCATAATTGTGTAGTATTGTACAGTATATTTGTATGTATATAACATGTGTGTATGTATGTATATAAATATATACATACCTCTGGGTAGATCTCTGGGTCAGGATCCCTTGATAGGTCCCCAAAATAGTCCGGCACCCTTATGAAATGGACTAGACAGGGGATCCAAATTACTCATTTAGATAACCACTTATAAAAATATGAAATGTTGACAACACATGCACATACATATATGTATATCTACATATATGTATATCTACATATATATATATGTATAAATAGAAATATTTCTACATATCCGTATGTCTTCCCTTTGTATGCATATGTATTATTATACATATCTATATACATACATGTAGGTATAGATACAGATAGAGACCTAGATATAGACATAGATATTGAGATAACAGATAGGTGTTGTTAGTTCCAGCATTCTCAATTAAAAGGGTCTTGGAATCTCCGTGTCTGCGTTCCAACCTCCAGGCCTCTAGTTCAGGGGTTTCGGGGCTTGGGAGGGACGCCCGGCCCACGTGAAAATAGTTAGGGTTTAGGGTTTAGGTTTAGGGTCCCGGGTTTAGGGTTTAGGGTACCCAAATACGTATACTTGAAGCTTGGGTTATAGTGTCAGGTCATAAAAAAAGAAGGAAACAAAGCTCTTTACGATTAGGGTCACTATGGCCTTGAAGCTGAGTAGAACCGACTCATATGAGGAGAATATTAGGATCCCTATGACAGTCCTTAGCAGGGGAGAATCGGAGCTGGGGTGACTAATCAGGCGTCTACACTGTTAGGACCCCATCGAAGCGAAACTGAGGTCCCCAAACAAACGTAATGTAGGGGCCGAACTGATTAGAGTAGGGTTTCGGGCTCCTGTATAGTATAAATATAATAAGGAACCCCAGGAATGATATTGGTAGTTCTTTAGGCTTCCATATAACGACATTTGCGGAGGCCAAACACACCATCACAGAACCAGGTGACTGAAATTCTCTCGCTGCAGTGGGGAATGGAGCTTAGAATTTGCCGCCTTTGGGCTTAGGGATCTAGTTCGGTGAAGGCTTCAACAGGTTGGCCGTATATATACGAAAGGTTTGGGGGAGGCGGCATCCCAGAGTCGTACAGCATGATATGTCAACACAGTTTCAATAGCTTTTTGGAGGCGCTAAAGGTCAAGCACGTTAAGGCGCTTGACTTCAAAACTCATGTGCACTAGGTCAGGCTCTGCTCATTTAAACCAGGCTCGGCATAAGAAGGTGAAGTTTTGGCTTTCAATTTCAGAATAGGGTTTTAGGTTTTAGGGCAGTGTAGTATAGCCATAACATGTTATAGCTGATTAGACATCTGATAAACAACATGGCAGTTCTTGAGCCCACGATACATTACATGTCGGGCACCTGTGAGCAACCTGAAAGACCGGCAAGGCCCCGAGGATTCAAAGTGAGAGACTCGATTGATTGCAATTATTCGCGAACGATCCTCCTTTGGCTAAGGAACATATCTTGCATACTACATCATAATATGGACTCCCCGCTACAAACTCTTAGCTCTGGGAAGATAAAGTCCACCCCCCCAGGAAGGATCTGCTAGCTCTTTTCCAGGTATCCATGCCTTGGATCTCCAGGGTTTGGGTTAGGGGTTTCCGAGTCGCTAAACTCTCAACTCTAATGGCAGCCCGAAAAACCTGCAACACCCGGTAGAATCCTACGAAACTGTAAAGCACTACTAGATCCTAATGGAAAAATATAAACCAAGGACAAAAGCCAAAAGAACCTCAAAGTACAGCCTGCTACTTGGATTTGCGTATGGGCCTCCTCAGCGCCGATGATGATGGTTATGATGACTGCGACTATTCTTCTTACAGTATTAGTTGCTGTTTCATGTTTATTATTGGTTTTATTTTGATGTTTATTTCTGGGTATTGAGGATATTTTTCAGGTTTTGTTTATTGTGGCTTTGGGTCCCCGGCCATTTCAAGCACGCTCCGCTTGGCGGACAGGTCCGTGATGGTGCGGGTGATCTTCTTTCGAGTGGCCTGCAGAAAGACGTAGCCGAAACCCTGGGGGTTTAGGGCAACTACGGTTGATGATCTAAATCCTGCATTGCTTTAAGGACCCTAAACTATGGGAATTAAGTAATTATGGTCTGTTCCTTACTATGGGTAATGCAGGATTTATGCCATCAACCGAGAGGCTTGGGACTTCGGGTGCAAAGGCTTCGGGTTTTAGAGCAGGGTTTAGGGTTTGGGGTTCAGGGCTTTTGACCCTGATTTAGGGTCCGGCGCTTTGGGGTTTTTATATAGGTGGTCTACAGGGATTCAAGGCGTCGAAAGAAGCGCTTTTTGGGCGGTCTGAAATAGGATCAGGCTTTACTGCTTATAGCGCTAGGGGCTTCCAGCAGGGGACTCGTGCTTCACACGCTGCAGTTCGGGACTGAGGTGTTTTAGGGCTTTAGGGGTTTAGGGTTTAGGGTTTTCGGGTCTTTAGGGTTTCAAGGTATGGGGTGTCAGGGTTTACCGTTTCTGTGATTAGAGTCGAGCTTTAGGGTGTAGGGTTGCCCCTCAGCCTTGTTGACATCGAAGAACTTAAAGTCCATGTTGTCATCGAAGTGGTTCCTCATGGTGACATGGCTCAATGTGGGGGCCTGTGAGTATCGACTACGCTCTCATTGCGCCCTGAAAGCATACCATATTCTGATAGACCTCCGTCCAAGAACAGCTACGAGCACTACGAAATCCACATCCCAGTGTGTTGGTTCTGGTCCTCACCTGGCCCGCACTGTTCCAAGTCATAATCCGAACCCTGAGCCCCTACACATCCTGCAGACCCAATACAGGAACCTTATGAGAACAGCGACTACATCATGCTATGAAGATACTCAAGACCGCTCAGAAATAGTATCGGTAGCTATTCAGGCTTCTAAAGTTAACCAATGTATCACCCATGATGGTTTCCAAGCTTGTTTGGGTTTTGCGAGAGCCTAAGGACAGAACCTCACACGAGAGAGCCCTGCTTTCAAGAACCACCGAGTGTTGGTGGTGCGAATAGGGTCTCCAGATTTACGGCATGGAACTTGGACTCAGGGGCTGTAGGGTATCAGGACGGAAACCCTAAACCCTAAACCCTAGACCCTAAACCCTAAGGCTAACGATTTATCGCCCAGGTCTGTTGGGGCTTCGGGCTGGAGGGGATGAAATCTTTCAGCAAAAAGGCTTACACCCAAATGGGTAGTTCTCTGAGTTAGTGTCCCTTTCTAAGCCCCAAATATAGTACGGCACCGGAAGAAAAAAGGGACCTTAATTTAGAGAAATACCCAAAAGCAGAATGCAGCCCTGTCTACGTAAGGTCTTCCTCATCTGCGTTTTACGCTAGCATTGCTTGAATGGTGGAAGGATACCGAAGCAGGCTAAAGTTGCTCTAAGGTTGCTAGAATAACGAGGTGAGCATCTCATCATGTTATGGGTTTTCTCTCCAGTTTCTATACGTTTCGTGCTATGAGACCCGTTCGAACCGCTGTAGGATCCTCAGCCCTAAACCTCTGAACCCTATAAACCCTGAGCCCTAAATTCTAAACCACACCTTAGTCTCTAAGGCTTGTGGTTTGAAGAAGGGCCTCTAAGGCCCGAAATCCTCGGCCTGGATCCCAAACCACGCCGGATTTAGTATTCGGGTAGTTTTCTAAATTAAGGTCGCTTTTAGGGTCCTTCTTTAGAAGGGTGCCGTACTATGCTGGGAACCCAAAAGGGGACCCTAATTTAGAGAACCACCCATTTAGGGTCTCGGGTTTAGGACAGCCTCTATAGGGCCTCCAAAGAGCACAGAAGCAAACAATGGAGTAGGGATGTCCCTTATCCTTTTTGATGGGCCCCTAGTTACTCTAGTTTCCCGGGTTTTGAGGTGTAGGATTTAGATTTATGAGGGCATGATTTTTGCTTTTTGGGGGGAGGGGGGGGGTTTCGGGCTGAGGGTCTTCCAACAATGAACATACGAGTAGACCCATCAGACATTGGTAGTAGAACCTGATTACCCAAAGGGTCCTAAGTACTGTTATGGGGAATACTTCCCTAAATCATAATAGTAATTCCTATTATAGAAACCCTACATTCTACTATATAGGTACTTTGGAACTTTGGACCCTTTGGATTAATGAGGCTTGCACCCTATCTTGTGCTGCTCTCCGTGGGGACAGGGCGAAGGTCGCACGGGGATGGGGGTGTGGACTTTCAATTAACCCTTAAGGAGCCCCAAAAAGGGTTAACTTCTTGAATTCTGATAGGTTGATATAAGCCCCGAAACATTAAAAATTACCGTCTCAGCCCCTAAGAAACTGTCACAACTCAAAAGTCTGAACCGTAAAGCCCTAAAGCGTCTAAAGGCACAGCGAGCATCTTCCACACGGTGCCGCTCTTGATGAGCTTGTTCGGCAACTTGCCCTGTGCAGCCGCTCGACAGTTGAAGATGTCATCCTTAAGAATTTAATACAGGGGCCCTAATGAATAGACTTGGGTATGGGGCGTATTGTAAAATAAAATACTATAGACATAAGAAGGAACCCCAAACTAGTATTGGCAATTGATTGTTTAAGCCCCCTTTTTAACTTTCTGACACAAACTAAAGCCAGACGGTAATTAGCAGCCGCAACACCTAAGTCACGAGATCTTACCCAGCCAAACATCTGACTGTCTTCATGCCCTCGAATCCTGCATCCACCTGTAAAGAACTTCACAGTTTCATCGCTGAAAGTCCTTCCTGCTCTCAGCATGGTATTATTGGCTTCCAGGGTTTAGGGTTTAGGGTCACATCTCTGTCGGTCGGAATACTGAATCCTCCCTCCGGCCTAAGATCCTTGTTGGACGATTCGGGTTGACACTGGACCCCTGTCTACGGCCTTGACGTTAAATCCCCTTATTTCGCGTTAAACCAGACCATTGCTTAGGACGGTTTAGAAACATACCCTAATGTGCCGGTCTGAAACATTCCTCATAGCACCCCGGCACAGTCGATGTCGTCCCTACGCTTTAAAATAGCCGGAAGCCCTCAACAAATATCCAGCGCAATTATATATCATACCGTTAACCTAAGCGCATCTCGGCCCACTATGCCCGACCCTGCTCTCTTCCTTATGTATAAGCACCATAAGGGTTTAGGGCTTTAAGGGCTTAGGGAGCAGGGTTCAGGGTTTAGACTGACCAGCGCCGGTCCTTGACTAGAATTGCACGGGGCATCCTAGCATGAAGCCCCGGAATCACAAAGTGACAAAACCACGAAAAACGCCCTGGCATGGCCCTTTTAAAATTTAAGAAATCCTTAGAAAGGGCACATGACTGAATTCGAAAATAAGTTGCCTGTACACTCCCTGGTAGAGACTCCGACCTAAGCTGTCAAAACCCGAAGTAACCCTGAACCCCACACCGTAAAACTTGTCTTGGCTCTGACAGCCTTCACTTCCATGAACAACCTCAGCATGTCGTTGTTGGTCCTGAGCAGGTACCGGGCATCTCATCTAGCGGCCTGAATGACTAGAATAGGGTTTCGGCCTCCTTTCTAGTATAGTCGTAGTAAGGAACCCTGAGGAATAATGATTGGTAACTCTTCAAGCTTCTCTATCATAAGTGTTGTTACAAGGAACCCCAAGAAAGAATGTACGAAATCAAGTGCTTGGGTTTCTATATTATTATGTTATTACACGGACCCCGAAGCAAATAATAAGAGCAGCATGCCATCCTTTCGGTTTCCATATTAATATAGTATGTTAGAAGAAGGAACCGCAAGAAGGAATATAAACAATTACT
Organism: Symbiodinium necroappetens; assembly: GCA_905231915.1. Taxonomy (NCBI): domain Eukaryota; class Dinophyceae; order Suessiales; family Symbiodiniaceae; genus Symbiodinium; species Symbiodinium necroappetens. Next base: position 18,856 of record CAJNJA010087730.1, read on the forward strand.
CCGGCATCTATCTTACATAAATACATGCTATAACTATAACCAGGAACACTAATTTTGTTTAGGTATGCCGTCATTTACGCGTCTGTATTAGATATGTTGCAATATTGCGATAAGAACCTGTAGGCTCTAGCCTAAACTCCCCCTCTTGAAAACCCGGAAATCCTAAACCTTAAACCCGAAATCCTAAACCCTCCAACTCTACCGTCTTGGGGAACCCTAGGACATAATAGAAGTAATCATTTAGGCTTTTAGATGATATTTGGGTGTAGTTCTCTAACTTAGGGGTCCCTCGTTTAGGTCCCCAAGATAGGTACGGCACCCTTACAAAAAGGACCCTAAAGCGGACCCTAATTTAGAGAACTACCCATATGTTATGAGGAACCCTAAACCCTAAACCCTAAAACCCAAAACCAAATCCCTAAATTCAAACCCCTAAACCCTAAACCCTAAAACTCTAAACCTTAAACCCTAAAGCCTAAAACCCTAAACCCTAAAGCCAAAACCTACCTCGGTCCCTAAGAAAACCCGGCTCACAATCTTTAGATCGTATGTGATTTCAATGCCCTCTACGGCCTTTCATTCCTCACCCTGGAAGACAAACACCTCAAAAAGATAGATTCGTGGTACTTCCAGTTCCTAAGAAGAGGACAAAGATCCAGAAGGCAACTCAAAAACTGCACTATGCTATACAACAGAAGAGTGGTAGGTATCAAAGCAGCCTTTTACTCCAGGATCCCCAACAAAGTAGTCTGGGAGCAAGCCACTTCTTCCCCACAATCCCATCCCAGATCCTCCTGTGTGAACAGTTCCAACAGCTCACCACAAGCTTGGCTACTCCCCACAACGATCCCATACACCACGTAGTTTTCTCCCCGGGATACAAAGATAGAGTAGGGATCCAGAAGAACCACAACAGAGGTCCCCCACCCCCGCATTGGCTAGGATTAGTTTCGGCTAGAGCGCTTGAATTCTTTCAGGAAGATGTCAAGAAACAGCCGGGCTACTCCTCCTAACTAAGAGTAGACTTTCTGGGTCTGAAGCAATATCTTCAAAAGCACCCAAGCTACTCCGCTCGCTTGGCGGCAGCGCCTACGCGCTTTGCACATTTGTTTTCCATGTACCATAAGAGCATCGGTAGCGCATGGCGGTCGTAAAAAAAACAAAACAAAACCCTATAATAAACCCTAAACCCTATAAACCCTATCAACCCTATAAACCCTATAAGCCCTACACCCCCAACCCCAAACCCCAAACACTGGATCCTAGGATCCGTTAATCGGGTGCCGGGCCTTCCCCAGT
>CAJNJA010087741.1:0-20152 GCA_905231915.1 Symbiodinium necroappetens
ACGTGAGTTGAGGTGAGAGCAACACTAGGTAAGAAAGAGACACACCGACTTCGCCACTGAGAAAGCATGCATACATACATACATACATACTTACTTACTTACTTACTTACTTCCTTACTTACTTACTTACTTACTTCCTTACTTGCTTGCTTGCTTGCTTGCTTGCTTGCTTGCTTGCTTACTTACTTACATGCATACATATGTACAGACATGCATGCATGCACACACATGTAAAAAAAACATGCACACACGCGCGCTTGCCTGCGGAGCTAAACACTTCGTGGAAAACCACGCAACCGAGCGGCACAACTTTGTTTATTTCGATCGCAAATGAACATCCTGAGAAAAGCTTTTTCCGAAAACACCGGCTTAGAAGAAATGTTGGGTTTTTCACGTTTCTACTCACACAGTCTTTTGGTCGTCTTTGTTTTTTTTGCTATGGCTTTATAACCGAAAAGCACACAAACATATTTCGATCAGACATGTAAACACAGCATGTTGGATTTGGTTGGTTTGTACTATTTGTAGGGTGTTTGTGACCGAGAAGCAAAACACCGTATTTTGGTTTTGTCTTTGTTTTGCACTATTGGTAGGGTGTTTGTGACGCAAAAAAAAGCAAAGCAGAACATATTTCGATCACACTTGTAAACCTACAAAGGAAAGGTTCTACCGACAACTTTTGCCCGCAAGCTCGTGCTTGGAATTCCAAATGTCCGGTTCTTGTTATGTCTTTCTTTTTTGCCCGCACGCTTCTCTTTTGTTTTCAAGAGGTTTGTTGGGGGGTTCTTCAAGCTTTTTTTGGCTACCGGCACGCCGGCTGTAGACTTACAGACCACCCGAACCCTCATGCCCTCATGCTTGAGCATCAGCAAGCTTCTGCAAGGCGTCGGAGTGCACACAAACTCAAAAATTGACGCTGACATGTGCACTAGCCCCTTATGGGTTGCATGCTGCTGTGTAGTCATGTCCGAGCGCTATCCTGCGGTGCTGCTAGCCGATAGCCTACGCCGTTTGCGCGTATACCCCTTATTCCCATGGCTATCTATCGGCCAGCACATGCACTTGTTACATTGTTCTTCGCCTCATCTACCACATTTTGGACGATCTGGGCGATGCGGTTGAAACAGCCCTGACCGCATCCCAGCGGCCTGTCCCGGTGCTCGGATCTCACCCCTGGCCCCTGCACTTATCCGGTGGTGCACTCTGACGCCATGAGTGGCATGTGGATTATCCGCTTTTGGTCTTAAGCCTCGTTAATGTGACGTAACTGTTCCTCCATGTCCTGGGTGGCCGTCTCAGACCCGTCTCCACATGCCTTTTTTTGTCCCGCTTGCAGCCATGCTCTCCCGCACTAGCCATCCGGAATGCCCTCCCTCTCTAGCTCGGATTCCGGCCAGCTTCTGGCCGGAACGAAAAAAGGGACCGCGTGGCTTCTTGAGGGGAACACCCGCCTCAGTCCTTCGCCCCGGCTTCCTTTCTTGCAGGGGGCGAGGTCCAATACCTGGAGCTTTCCAATTTCAGTTCGTGATGTCGCCAGCCAGCCGTGGGGTCGTGTCATGTCTTGACTCCAAAGCCAGCTGCGCTAGCCAACCACATACTTCCGGAAATCACGCAACCCCATCTGAAGGCGTGCAGCACGGTTGAAGACTCAAGGCGGGCTCCTCACTACTTTACCCTAGGCGCCACCTGTCTCGCGCGGCCACGTCTGCCCACGTCTGCGCACGTCAGTATGGCTCGGCGGGGTGGTGGCTGCCGAGTCTGTATCAGGTCAGCCGAGCTCCGATCAGTTGACGTTCATGCAGCTCTAGCCAGTCAGGCTTTTTCGTCCCAGCTGGTGGCGTGATGTACTAGCCATCTTCTCGTTCATAGCTATTGGGTTCTTAGCAGGTACCTCCTCCTAGCCATGTGTGCTGGTTCCCGAGCCTCGCTTGAGGCGATCGGGTCTCCCTGCCTATCCCTGTCTTCGGCTCTATTCTTTGGAGAAGCCGGAGGCTCAGATTAGGGAACTCGCCCTCTGCTCGCGTCCATATCCTCTGCCCCTGTGCGGATTCCGTGCAAGCCGCGTCCTTCTACCCTCGCTGAACTGGTCTGCATTAGCTGCACTAAATGCTGGAGCTAGACTGCGCCCAGCACGAGAGCCTGCCCATCTCGACAGAGCCGCTGTCCATTGGGTGGATGCCGCCACGTTCCGATATCCTGACCGCGATATATCCGCTCTTTCGCTCTTTCTGAGCCTTTGACCTACGCTTCCGCCTTCTTGCGCTCGCCCTGCATGCGGTCATCTCGCCCATCAGAGCCCGGAGACCGCCTCAAAGCCTCCCCTAGCCGGTGAGCGTAGCCGCGGGCTTTGGGAGAGGAACGGCGAGTAGCGGAATGCCATGCGTTCACGCGTGGCTGCTAGCTCCCCCCTTACTTCGAATCTTTCCCGCTCCTCCGGATGGCCACGGATATGAAAGCCCATCCTACCCATTCCAAGTCAGACCCAACTGCAAACAGGCTGCAGCGTGCAGCGTGCAAAATGTTATCCTGTCGACCGAGGACGATATAGCCGGCTACAGAATATCACGCTCCAGCCGCACCACGGAATTGCGCTAGCCCACAAGGTCGTACCTTGTATTTCAGCACGAATACCGCTTAACTGCGGCTGCTACTCGCACCATACCTGCTACTACTGCTGCTGACGCTCACAACGGCGATGACGACAACAACAACAACAATAATAATAATAATCACAGCAATCACAAACATTTTCTTTGGCCGCGTATTTGTCGACGATACTGTTTGGAGTCTTCGGTGGTGTAATAATTGTTGTACGGTATGCTTTCTATGATAGTATCTGATGTTCTTATGTGATGTCGTATGATGTTTTATGATATCATATGATGTCATTTTATATTTGTCTCATGATCTCGTATGGTTTCATTTTAATGTTATATGGTGTCATTTGTGTCATATGATGTCACACGATAGCATATGATGAGACATGATAGCATATGACACTGAACTAGGCCATGTTGTATTATGCTCTGCTATGTTCTGTTAAGTTGTGTTATGCTGCGCTATGCTATGGTTTGTTATGTCACGTTATGTTATGCCATATTGCACCATATTCCCCGGTTCTGACGGGTTGTGCCGAGGTGGGCGGGACACCGGGGGGTGGGGCGGTCTTAAGGCGGTTTCTTTCGTTCTTCCCGTACTCCCAAACCCCAATCTCACACCAGACTTTTGGTCTGGGTTGTGGCTATGTTTCGCAAGTTCCGTAAAGGTCTTTCGCCGCCGTTGTAAGGTTTCTGCCGTACTTGCAAGCTCCCCGTCTTGCGCCGAGATTGGGGGTCTGGGTAGTTGCCATCTTCCGCAAGTTCTGGGTCTTTCGCCTTCCATTTCCTGTTGTAGGGTTCTGGCTGTACTCACCCACACCTCTCGTCTCGCTTCGAGATTGGGAGGTCTGCGTCGCCATCTTCCCAAATTCTCTATGTCTTTCGCCTTCCGCTCCCTGCAAAAGGTTCGCCGCATCCCAGACCCTCTGTCTCGTAGCAAGATGGGTGGACTAGCCCGTTACCATCTCCTGAGAGTTCCGCAGTTCCTTAACCTTCCATTTCCTGTTAGGCTTCTTGATGTATTCCCAGACTCTCCGTCTCGCACCGAGACTGCAGGTCTGTGTTGTTGCCATCTTCCGCAAGTTTCGTCGGTCTGTCGCCTTCCATTTCTTAATAAGATTCAGGCCCCCCGTCTCGCATTCACCGAGATTGGGGGTTTGGGTTTTTGCAATCTTCCGCAAGCTCTGCAGGTCTTTCGCAAGTTCCTGTAGGCATTTCGCCTTGCATTCTCCGTTATAATTTGATCCTTTACTCCCAGACCCAGACCCCCCGATTGGGGGTTTGGGGTGTTGCCATCGTTACACTGGCTTGTGCTAGATAACGATTCTGTTAGACAGGGGTCTCTGCTAAACAAGGGTTTCAAGAGTTTTCATTTTGAGCGGTTTGGTTGGCTTGGCTTGGTTCGGCTTGTTTGGCTTGGTTTGTAAACATACACACACACACAGACACACAGACACAGACAGAGACACACACACACACACACAGACAGACAGAGACACAGACACACACACACACACGGACACGGTTCAAGAAAGAAATTTAGGGAGAGAGATAGAGAGGGGCCAATAGTTTTGCATATGTAATGTGTGTTTTGATGTGTTTTGTGGTGTAGCGTGGTCTGCTCCAAATTGATCGAGCCACCAATGTCACTAGCTTCCGACTTAGTTGCGCATGTCTCAAACTGAGTCATGTGTTTCCTGCTTCTCAGTGTCAGGGAATCTCCGGTTAGCAACAACGCGGGCCGTTTTTCAATGGTTCCAGTGCTGTCACCCTAATTCCCGAAATCTCAGCGCTGCCATGGACAGACATCAAGTGCTTGTGACGTATGAGCAACTCAGACGATCCAGTTTGCTCTTCCCTACCCATCTGAGCATAATGATGCAGGAACACCCTTGATCCCGCTCGGACTAAACCCGAGGCCTCTTGATTTTCCGGGTTGGAGTCTGCAGCATGCTGTGGGGGGCACCATGGCAGAGTGCTCGTTGTGCATGGCTTCCTGGGATAGCATCTGGTGCAATCTATGTATCCACAAGACTCTTGGCTTAACTATGACCTTGGCTCGCTGCGGAGGCCGCGTGATCAGTGAACATGCAATCGAGTGTAGTCCAGAATATGATGCCTGGTTCGGCGCAATATCCTACAGGAGCTTCAGAGTTCCAAGACGCTGCCTTCAAGAATCTACCCTTCGGTGTTCCCGGTCGGGTGCCAACCATGAAATGGCAAGGATTCCGAGCGACAAACCGTCGATGTTGTTCAGGATCCGAGCTCGATGTCAATGACCACATGAGCAGCTGCAATGCACGGTTGCCACAGGTCCTGCTTGTTCGACGTTCGGGGTTCGCCAAGCCGGGGCTTCACAACTTAAAGAAGCACATACTGTATCACAACTGTCTTGCTCAGAGTAAGCGGGGATTCGGGATAGCGTCTCTCAGCCTGCCTACGGAGTGCCTTCATGGTGATGTTGCCTGAGTCTGATGGCGATAGATCCGCCTCAAGCTTTCCAACCCCCGATAACAAGGCAAAATTCATCCCAAATGCCATGCGTGCTTGCTACCGGTCTGGTTTTGTCTTGTGTTTTGTCTTGTGTGTGTGTGTGTGTCTGTGTCTGTGTGTGTGTGTGTGTGAAGTCTTGTGCAGGCATTCACTTGCCGGGGCATACCAGAGCGCCTTGGACAGCAGCCAAGTGGATGTGGAGGGGTCGAGCCGGTGTCAGCCAGATTGAGGGTGTTCTTCGGCAGAGGTTCGGGAATAGAGGGCCTAGAGACCGTTTGTTCGTGTCGAGATCTCTCTCGGCCTGAACTCAGAATGTCAAGCCCTTGTCACACACAGAGCCCTACGCCCCAGAACAACAATCCCGGCGTTGGTGCAAACATGCTGCAAGGAAGAGGCAAGCACTGTCTGAATCGTTAAAGCCCTTGGTGTTTTCGTTTCGTTTTGACCCGGGCAGGTGGGCAGCTTTCTTGGATGCTGCGCGGGGCCCAGGAGTCTCCGTTGTCTGGGCTTGCTCTGGGAGGTGGTGGCAGGTGGTGGCTGTGAGCTTGTATCTGAGTGTTCAGGGTGGGATTCATGTCTTCGGTTGTCGGCTGTCGAATACAACGTAGACCTCCTGAGCTTGATGCTGAAGCCCCGGCACTGTTGGAGTGCTTTGAGATAGATTCTGGCACCTGTGTGTGCTTGTGTGTGGGTCTTTCGGCTTAAGCATGCACCCTCAAGGGTTGTACGACGTTTAGGTTCAAACCCCTGTCAGTTTCTTTAAACTGTGATTGCCAGCTTGGGGTGAAGCCTGTAGGGCTCAGAGTTTCAGTGTTGTCAAGGCTGCAGTTGAAGAGTTCTGACGAGTTGAGGGTGATGAGGGATCAGGCTTTAGTCAGTGGAATTGAGAATCGCGTGTCCCACCCCTCCACCCCTGACCATGGGCCTTTTGCCTGACCATGAGTCTTTTGGAGGTTCGTATTTGACGAGGAGGCACTAAACTCTAGGTACAAGAAGTGTGAGAGACCTGCGCGCTACCCCAATTGTTCAGGCAAAGTGAGTGTAATCTGAGGACACATTAATACCCTCAACATCAACAACCTCCTTGCAGAAGGTCACAGCCAACGCTCGCAAAGACTTTCCACGAGATGAAGACTTGCTCCTTCAGGCTCCTCGTGAGAACTAAACCTATGCATTGAAGAGCACTCGGCATAAGTTGAAGTTGGCGCCCTGCCAGAACATGTGCGTGTGGCAAAGCCCACATCCCGAACGGCAGAGCCGTCCGTTTCTCCTATAACTTCGATACCCCGAAGAAGCCTTCACGAGACAGCTGGAAGGCACAGGACATCTTGCTCTCTTGGCAGGACAAGCCCTACCCACCACAGGAGCGCCTGCGAGTATAGCCGAGTTGAGAGCAACTCGTAGACCCACTTCAGTGAGTTTGGGTTCAGGACTTCTTCAAGTACCTCTGCAGCGGGCCTGAGGCCCCGTGGCCTCTGCCGGATCGCTTTTGCCTCTGGGGCTTTGCAGCCCGGAATTGAAAGAGGCTGCGGGCAGCTTCCTGTAGTTCATTAGGGGCCTTTCATGGACGTTTCCAGCCGGGGCTCTCAAGTTTCGAATGAATTGAGGCTCAGAGTGAGGCGTTAAGTTTGGCTGGCGTGTCGGCATTGTTTTCGCATGCCTGTTGTTGTGCGTGCTTTGTTGCTCTGCTTCTAGATAGGATGCCTCTGATCTGCTGTGTCCGACAGGTTGTCGGGGCAGTCTCTCAAAACCTCTCAGGTGGCGGCGCTGGTCATCCGTTCGCGGCACATCATGGCTTCCCAGGACAACAGTCTATGTAAGCTTATCCGAGATTCAGAAGACCAAAACTAGAAGTTGTGGCACATTCTGTAATAATACCAGCGCCCAGGACCCAGACGTGAGGCAGTCTGCAGAGATCGATTTCAAATACGCCACCACTGTTCTAGGACTGAGCCTCAAGGGCCAAGGGCAGAGGAGCTTGTGGGGTTCAGCTTGTCTTCGACACCTCCGCACAGGACGCTTAGCAACGCTATCCAAAACGACAGTTATTCGACGAAGCCCGGCGTTGCCGAAAAGACTCAGGAAAGGAAGGCTCCATGGACTTTCTGGATTCCTCTCCGTGGCCGGTCTCGATTATCGATGCCTTCATCAACATCAACCAAACCGACGCTTCCCTCGCAGGGTGACCAAATTCCCAAACTCCCAAGAATTCAAGAGACTTTGGGAGTCTTTGGGCTGCACCAGCTGTGGCCTGACATGGTGCTGAGATGTTTTTTCTTTCTTTCCGTTACTGAGTTTAGAGGCATGGAAACATTTGCTTTTAGCTTTATGTTCATGCATGTTTGTCGTCGGCAAGAGGTCTACAGTTGTTGTCTGCTTTGTTTATGAGTGAAGCCTTCAACCCCTAGATATGATTGTGCTTGTGTCAAGACTGCACCTTGGATGCGTGTATCCGTACCATGCCTGAATTCCTGACCGTGACCACTCTAAAGCAATGGCTGACCCTTGACAGATCCTGCGGAAATCAGAAAAGCTCGAACCCACCCTGCAGGAGTTCATGAGAGCCTTAGCTGAGTATGACGTTTCTGCAAGGTGAGGGCTTCGCCTGAGGAGCATGTGTGAATGTGGCCGGACATTTGCTGGGAGTTTTTCACCTGAGGGAGCCATTTTGATTCTTGTCATCTAGCTGAATGCCATTTGCCGAGCCTGCACTCTGAAGATCCCCTTATCTGCCGACCCAAGGGAAGGAAAAATGTCTCCCGCACAAGGCTACGCAGCCTACAATGCCACGCATCCGGTGCAGCCTCCTCGAGTGGCGCTGGAATCGTTGTACTGGCGACCCGAATCTCCACAGCCATCAGCTGTGCTACCCGCCAACATTCGCCCTTCGGTCCAAATGTACTGTTTTTTTGACTGTTGCCAGATACCCAGGTCAGGGCTGCAGTGTTGGATGCAGGTCACTGTTCGGCAATGTAACGAGGCCGTACACATGCAAGGCCGCAAGGCACTATGCCGATTCTTCGGCCCATGTTCAGGGAAGATCTTTATTCTCGGCGAGCCCTGACCCCGAGCCCTGAGGCTTGAACCCCAGCCCCGAACTATCCCGAACTCTCGAACGATCAGTGGGCAGATCCAGGTCTGGCGGTTCTCGGCACCCATGCGACGCTGTCACTGGAGCCAGTGGAGATGCTGAGAAGGCGCAGCGCGTGCTGACAGCCCGGAAGGACCTTGTGTTTACCGCTTCAGGCTGGCGGTGTGAGCTCGGGGCTTTGTTCGAGGCCGAATAAGGTTTGCAAGGTGCTGCCAGAGGCATTTCTGGCCAAGCTAAGAACTCCTTTGGCATGGAGTCAGCGGTTTCAATTTGGGGGGCTGGGGTTTGAGGCGTTCGCCTGTCTGCTGCCCGATCCGAGTAGGTCTAGTCCGACTGTGCCCTGAAGGTTTTCGGGCGTGCCCATCAGAGCGGTTTTCTACGGCTGCTCAGATATTGTTTGGCCCATTGAGGTTCCCAGATCCCCAGTCCCGGTCCTCAATCCCAAGGAATCGAACCACGGTTCTGCGATCTCATGGGCATTTGCGACCAGGCCGTGAACGCCTCGAAACGAAACTTCCAAAGAGCCTTGACTCGAGGAGCATTCCCCAACACATATAACGAGGAAGTGAAGTACGGTAATCAGTCGTAATAGCTTCTCTATGCTCCTAGGAGAACAAATGTGGGGAGAGAGAAGACTGTAGATGAACAGTTGGCAAGAAGACTGGGTGGATCATGGGGAGGGGAGGGGAGGGGAGGGGAGGGGAGGGGAGGGGAGGGGGGGTTGTCACCATTTCTCTCGTTCTTCCTCTCTCTGTCTGCATCGTCGATGTGCCTTTGTTTCTACGTCTTCACAGACACATGGCAACAAGGGTGCCGAGACTTGGCAGGGCAGCGCTGCCTTGGTGCAGCTGTTCAAGGACCGAGTACGGAGGGTTTCGAAGTTTGTAAGGGGCTGGGCCGGCTGAGGTTTCCAGAGGGTCATCAGCATGTTTTGCCAGAGCAGTGCAATGGCACAGCGGCAAGCAGACAGCGTTGATTCTGGTGGTCCTGCAAGACGTCAGTGCTAGTCTTAGCCAAGGCGGAGTCCGGCAGCCTTTGGTCATATTTCGCACAGGCACAATATGTGATTGTCTTCATATAGTCTGTCGAGTGTTTCTTGGTGTGAGAATGCTGCATCCAGCATGAGCAATGGTACGCTAAATCATCGACTAAATCCGCTGGACGCCACTGTTCTTGGTTGCTCTGACTTTCCTATCTCTTTGTTCGGACGTGTCCCTAGGTTTTGCTGTAGGTTTCGAGTTTGCAATGTGCGCAGGGTTTTCCGTTTCTGGTCAAACAAAACCAGCCTCAATATCGAAATCATTACTTCTTCGGTTGCATTAAACATAATTCCTGATGCTTTGCAGTTTGAGTTTTGAGGATGCCCTAAGAATTCAAATGGTGTCGTTTAATATGGAGACTCCTGAAATGCAAGAGGGCTGTCGAGGTCTCGCATCCACTCTGTCTGTGGGCTCAGAAGTATCAGAAGCAAGAATTTTTAACTCCAAACCCAGACCGAGCAATCACAGAACATAGGCTGTGCACAGTGCGTACTGTGCATTTATCTTCGTGGACGGTCGAACACTTGTTTTGTGATTACACTCTGGATCAAAAGCTCAAGAGAAGGAACTGCAACACCTGAACATTACTCCGAGGACTTTTTTTTGCTAAGTTCCGTAGCATCCATCCATGCGACACAGCCGTCAGGCGTTCAAGATACGCTGCATCCTAAGCATTATCGCAGGTGCGACTCGACAGAAAATTGAAAAGAGACTCCAACTCTTCAGATGCATTCCTGATGGAACAGACTGAAGTCGAAGTTGTAAGACGGCACATCGAGGATTGGAAGCTTGAGCGTCGAAGGCCAGGTGCCACGCTGAATCGCATGATTTTGCCAGGACAGGAACGACCGAAGAGGCTTTAACGTAACTTTGCGCGACTCCAACCTACTTCGCCGAATCGCTAGGATGCAGAGAAAGACCCATTCGCGACACTTTCCAGCAAGGAGAGCGTATTTTCCCACAGCCCCCAAGAAGTTCTTTCCAATTTCAACGGTGTGCCCAGCCCTTGTCCATTGGCAGCTTGGATCCTTCGGACTTGGGGTTTCCCGTTGTCCGGATGTGTAGCTCTTCGACGGTTTCAGAATCTGAGGTTCCCTTGGTCCAAGCTCAGCGAAGCGCTTGCCATGTTGTTGGTCCAGGTGCGGCATGCCCAAAGCCGACATGTGAGCAGCAGGTCTAGTGCATCCTAAGAGTCCTAACAGCAGCACGCCGAGCGTAAAGCTTTCAGACCCAAGTCCGGCATGAAGCACCTCTGACAACAGAGTTTCGTCCAAGCTGCAGCTCTTTCTTACAGGCGTAAAGCTTTCGAGCACCTCAAAGCTGTAGAGCCATCCGTCTGGTTTTTGCGTGAAGCATACCTTCTTCGTGGGCAAAGTGATTTGAGCACTGCATGAGCCCCAGAAACGACAGAACTTAGGTTGGCGTGACAACAGCTCAAGCAGGCGAGGGTTTCTAACGGAGGGCGCATTTTTCACCCATTTTTGTTTTTCTTTTGCTCGGTCCCCTGGTCCCGTGGTGCTCTGGTCCCCTGGTCACTTGGTCTTCTCGGTGGCCTGGTCCTCTGGTCTTCTGGTCTCCCAGCCCCCTGCGCTATAAGTAAAGAACGGAGGAGCAGAAGAGAGAAAGAAAGAAATACAGGTAGCAGCAAAGACACTTTGAATGAGAGAAACAGCGAGAGGAGAGAGAAAGAGCGAGAGAGCGAGAGACAGACAGAGAGAAGTTGCTTGGAGCGCGGGGGAGAAGGTACAATTTCTCGCTTTTTACCCTTGTGAAAGAAGGAGAGAAGGCAAGAACGAAAGACAGATTGCCCAAGATGCAGGAATATGAAATAAATACAAAGTGGCAGACAACGAAATAGAGAATCACGTGACAGAAAGAAAGACATAAGACAAGATAAACAGAAAGATTTCAAACTGAGCAGAATAACGGCTCAGAAACATAAAGAAGTATGTACATGAAGAACAAGAGGACTATATACACACTTTTTTCATTGCTTGTTGCTTCTGCTTTTTGTGCTTTTCGCTTACTGTTTGTATTTGCTTGTTGCTTGTTTGCTTTGTGCTATTTGTCAGAAAGTTTTTATATTGAATATCAAATCAGTATTTGCAAGGTCTTTGTGCGTGTGTATATATATATATATAATCTTATATATATATATATGAGCCTGATACCTGTAGGGTACATTTAGCCACGGTTTTATATTTACAATACTAAATGCCTAGCTAAATAGTATATGTCAAAATCGACGAGACCAAACACAGAAAAAACCAAAGGCTTCAATGTTCCATGGCTCGGCGACTTCCCGAATTTGCAATCTTTTACTCACACAACGCAACAATGTATGACTTCGACCTGCCTCGGACATGCCTTCGCATCCGAATGGCTTAGGCCTGCTCCACAGCTGCTATAGCTATCGAGGTAAAAAACCCTAAGGCTGTAAAAGTCGTGGCTCAAGACTGTCCTGCGTAGCCTTGTCTGTGAGCCATCGGATGGATAAAAGCCACTGTGTCTTTCAAGCTACCTGTGTCCACAGTCATGGCATCCAGATTTCCTCACTCCTCCTCAAAAGAAGCGTTAGTCTTCCTTTTGACCACCCTCTACTGTACACCAGGGCGATCGAAGTTTGGCATATGGCCATTCCTCAGCATCTCATCAATACTGAGACCTGGAGCTTGTGGATCCCGACCTTGGTGTCGCGCGCAGTACTCGCAGATCCTTAATGTCTGAACCCTTGATTGGGTGCCGCGATGCCGAAATGCATGGCAGGGATTAAAAACGTGGTAGCACTGATTTCCAGGCACAATATGAATCCTTTCAGGGATCCTCACTTCTGTCCTCACATCGGTTCTTATCTCTGGAACCACTGGCGCGAAGCTTGGACCCGTTGTCTGAACTGCTCGATCACGTAGACCATCTCGATAGACTATGGGGCTTGAGCCTAAGGGAACCTCAGGACCACTTCTACTCGACGACATAGTACTCCCAACATCTCTACGATCATCACGTTCTCCAGAAACCTCGCGCCTCTCCGAAAGTCTACGCTCAGATTCAATACGCCTGTGTCGGTTGTACTCATCACGAATAGCCTCTGCAGTTGTATCCCTTATCCTTTGCAGTATTCGCAATCTCCGAGCTCCAGCACCAGGAATCGCAGTAAAATAGATCTGCCATCCAGCATACTTAATAAACTCCCAGGCCAAAGTCCAAAGAAGAAACATTGCACCAAAGAAGCACCACATCATCAACCCTTTATCCACAGCAACCGGCTCATGGTCATAGAGGGCCATCCCAGTAGCTTCACAAGGCTTCACAGCTTGAGATAACACCATCATCGCCACCAAAACCTTAAACCCTGGGGAGTTAAGGGGTTGCTTGCTGCCGCGACTACTGCTGGAGCTAGTGCCTGCCTCTGCAATCTCAGCCAAGTACTTCAAGCCCATCATTCCACATAGCTCTTGCAGTCTCATTGATGACAAGGGCTTTGTGAGCGCGTCGGCGATCTGCTTATCCCCTGGCCAATGCTCGATAGTCAGGTCGCCTGATTCGAGACGCTCCCCAACCCAACTTGACTTTATCCGCAAATGGCGGGTTCTCCATGACCCTTGACTTTTCTGTATTGCCAAAGACGCTGTGCTGTCTGTACGCAGCACTGACTCCCAACTTCCCAGGTCAAGGTCAGCTAACAGCGCTTCTATGCTCACCAATGCCAATGCCCCTTCTACTGAAGCCGCTAACTCGCTCTCTGCAGTACTAAGAGTCACCGTGGTTTGCCTCGATGACCTCCAACTCACCGGTGTAGATCCCATCATAACCATCCATCCACTGTGCGATCTCTTTCCTTCTGGAGCAAATGATGCATCAGTATACGCTGTAATACTGTTGTCTTGAGACCGAACATGTAGATGGTAGCCAGAAGTTCGTTGCAGGTATCCCAAACACTTTCGTGCAATTGTTGCCGACCTCCTGGGTGCCCTTGCACAAAGGGAGCTCACCAAGCTTGCCGTGTACGCCACATCCGGGCGTGTTCTTTGAGAGACCCAAAGTATCTCTCCCGCCAGCTGCTGAGCCTTTCTTAGCTCATCCAACGTGAACACCGCCTCTTCTGGATCTGCTTCAAAGCTTGCAAACTCTCTTGCAACAGGGATCAAGTCTCTTTGAGTTGGCCGAACATCATGTAGTCGAAGAAGTTCTTGAATATATGGCTCTTGGTTCAATGCAAAACCTCCTTCCACCTTCACAATTTCGATCCCCAGAAATCGCACTCCCCCATCAGAAGCCCAAGACAGAGCGCTTGTTTGCCAAAGTCCTTTCACCGCTTCCGCAACTGCTTTAATAATCGAGGGGGTAGAGCAGATTAATAAATCATCAACATATACCACCACCAGTCCAACAAGCATCTTGTCTTCAACCAGCTTCCACCAACTGCCCTCTACTCGACATTGAAGCAGCTTGATACGCTTTGAACCCACCACGATATTCAGTTGAGCAAGTCTGCAATCACGAAACTCACCCCACCATCGTGGAGATTCCCTCAAGCCATATACAGCGTGAGTGAATTCCCAGAGCTCGCTTTCTCCACATAAACCTTCACGAACTAACACCCTGGGCGGTTGTCCCAGGATCCTCTGCTTGCACTGCACCTCACTCAGCGGCGTCTGCAAGAATGCCGCCGTCACGTCCAACACCGCCGCGTCCCATCCCTTCAAACTGGAAACTGACAGTGAAGATCGCACCACTTCGGCCGGAGCCGCTGCAGCATATGTCTCTTCCCCGGACTCCACAATCATGTTGCCGCATGCTACGATTCTGGCCTTCCGCCTGAATCTCTCGCCATTAGCAACGGCCTCTTCTGATGGCGGCTTGACGGTGTACACGATTTTCATAGGAACCACCTTTGCCTTGCCCGAACGAAGGTCTGCGATCACCTCGCTGCTTTTGCCATCGACTTTTCGCGCAGCCCCATCAAATGAGCTAAGTTCTTTCTTCACCGCTGGAACCCATTCCCCAAACGACGAAGCAGCTTCGGCTGGGTCAACTGTGTGTACAATAGGTAAAGGTCCATCCAATGCCGACAACAGCGACTCAATGTTCTTGGTGTAGGTAACCTCCGTTTTTTCCAACCTTGGAACACCATCACAGGATGCGATCATAGCCTTTGGAACCGAGCCAGGATCACCATCAGATAGAGGCAGCAACATATCCCACTGTTCCCATTCTTCTGCTTCTTGTTGACAAACTTCAGGATCACCTTGTACTTGGCATACATTCCCACTTTCACTATCTTCACGCAAGACAATACCATCCGAGGTCAACACTCCGCCACGCTGCACAACCATCTCGTCAGTCTGCTCCTCCTCAACAACATCCTTCTTGAAAACATGAGCCACAGACAAAGACCTTAATGCAACCACTGGGGCGGTCTCTTCAACCTCGGTAGGTACCGGAAAACCAAGTCTACCAAGAGCTTCGCGTTAAGTTCTGAGGTACTCCAGGTGTATAGCCAATAAGCATCACTCGTAGACCTTTCCAAGGCAGAACAGCATGTCGCCGATGTGGATCAAAACTCTCAACCCTTCCAGCAGACAAGGTTTGCACACAACCAAAATGAGCGCGGCCCTTTCCATCAACCATCTCAGTGATTCTCCCTCTAACCACATCACCATCACGAAGCTCAATCCACAAACCTCCACCAGATCGAGGAACCGCCACTGGGTAGACGTAGTTGGGTACTCCACATAAGTTGTTGCTATCGACATGAATTTCCCGCGAGGTGTTGACTGAAACGTACAACGCCGAAAACTCAGCCTCAGGACACGCTTCTCTCATTGCCCTCACCAACAGCTTCGCAACCCACGGCAAATCATAGGTGGCCTTGGTAAGACCCACTCTCCCTCCATGGCGAAACACACCAAACTTCTGGTCTCCTTGATCCAGGCTCAAAGAAACACTGAGGACCAGCTGTAGCGCCTCCTCCTGCGACCAGTTTTCCATAAGTTCTGTGGCCCGACTCTGAAGATCTTGCAATCCCACCACAGTTTGAGCTTTTGACACAACAACCACATCGCCTGCTCCTGAAGACGACGACTGGGAGGACCAGGTAGATCGGCCTCGAGCTCTGGCTCCACAGGAAGGGATTCCTCCAGGCCGACTCGCACATTGACAGTGTGAACAAACTTCTCGCCATCATCACCCGACAGATAAACAAGATGTCCTCGTCTCACCGTCTCTGAAAGTCCCAGATATCGCCCTTCCAACCAACGTGGAGCTAAATCATCCGGCCTCCCGGGCTCCGCTGTCCCACCATATTCTCGTCGCCTGACTAAAACCTCTGCCCCAAATGGCGCAGCCAACCTTGTCTCCATTCCCAAAGTAGACGCCCTTTGCATCGAAGCCGCCATTGAAATAGCTTGTGCCACAGCCTCTAGGGAAGCTTTGCACCTATCAACAGTGTCCTGGCGCGCTGCTTGATGTACCTCACTGCATTCTCGACCATGCCATTCTGCTGATGCAAGCCACCTTCACTCGTTGTAAACCTCATCCCGTAGAACTTGATCCACTGTCTGGTAGCCTTGGCATAAAACTCCATTCCCCGATCACAGTGAAACCGAACTATAGGAATGTTCAAAGCCCAGCAGTACATCACCACATCCTGAATGGCTTCCAAGACTGTAGCCCCTTTGTTGTCTGGAAGAGCAGTTGCAAATATCAAATTCGCGGTGTCAGGACCTGTCAGATCCAGCTCCTCTTCAGGGTCTCCACTCTCCAGCGGTGTCTCTTCCAGGTTTTCATCCTCCTCCTCCTGACCAGCTGCTTCCGGCTCCTCCGAGCCCCGCGCTGCTGTGGAAGAAGATTCTTGAAGAGGTACTGCATCACCTAGCTGCTCAAAGCCTTCCCTATAGAAGACATATCAAAGCTGTAGGTGCTCAAGCCAGCTTCTTCTGCGTACTGAAGCCACATCCCAGTTCGCCAAAAGCTCACACAGTCTTGGGCTAGCGGGTCGGAGTACATCAAGTAGTTCTTGGGATCCTTTGGTTGCTCCAGCATAAAGCCCACTTCCTTTACTTCATTGGGGTGATCTGGGTACACGCATCTACCTGCTGTAGCTAAAGCGTGGAGGTAGATCATCTTCGCAAACAATCCTGTATGCCTGTTCACCTTGAACTGATCCTGCTCCGATTGGCCATACCACCCCCCATACGGGTAATCATTGCTCCTCAATGGCTCAGGGCCCGGGGACATACAACGCTTCAACATGAACATGTTCTGCGGCGGCCCACCGATAATGGACACAATGCGACCCGATCTTGCCGCCCACTCAAGAGCCCTCCACACAAGCGGATCACAAACATCATGGGAACGACCTCGCTCAATGTCCAGCTCAAGAACATCAAAGCCCTGCCTCTCCAAGAACATCACCTCTTCATTCGGACACTTGCCTGCATATAAGTGAACCACCCATTGCCTCGAAGACCACAATCTCTTCCTTGTACGCCGGTTCAAATGCTTTAGGCCCTTCAAGGCGTCCCGCCCATTCTGAATTGGATCTGCACTGGCCAATCCAAACAAGGCAGGTGCCGGAACCCCTTCGAAAAACGGCGCCTCGACAATTGCACGGCTGGCCTCACTTCCAATTCCCGACCTGCAGTAAGAGATCAGGTGATCGAACCACGTCCTGTTCAATGCGATGGCCGACTCACGAACCTTGCATCTGGTAACCTCGGTAGCTGACTGAAGAGCTTCAAGCTTCTTGTCTTCAATCCTTCCGATAAGTTCCAGTGCTTGTCGTTCTGTAATCTCTGGACAACCATCTCTAACCCGTAAGTTAAGGATATCGCCCTCACGACCAACAAGCCTGCATCTGCTTCCGTGCCATTCCATGCTGTAACCCAATGTGCCCACCAGCGATCCCAGCGGGACAATCGGAGCCGTAGAAGTCGCCCTCGGAGTACCCGCGCTTGGCACGAGCAGCGTGCCAGCAGCATTCATACGAAGCTCCACCACCTCACCTCCCGCCAAGTGCACAACTACAGGATTTGCTTGAACATACTCCTCCTCGTTGCTTGCCCTTCTCAGCGGGTGTGTGGCTCCCGAATCCACCAAGGCAAACACATCTCCACCATTCGAGCTCGTTCCACCATGGATAGACATCACTCTTAACGCTGGGGCCTTTGGCTCAGATTGCGGAGCTCCTGCTACCTTCGCCGCTGCCTGCAAAAGCGACTCCCACGAAAGCACTGGCTGCGCTGGCACAGCTTCTACCACCGCTACTGCCTTTGGAGAAGACTCCCCTTCAGGCTCCGCTGGACCACGTCCTCCATGCTCCGAGCCCTTTGGGGAACCCTCTGCAGCGTTGCGTCCACCTGGCTGTTTTGGGCCACGGGTGGGACAATCTCTTTGGCGATGGTCTTCACTTCCACATGCCAGGCATTTCTTTGCGCGATCAACCTTTGAAAGTCCAGATAAATCGTGAGGGTAAGGACATTTGCCACCTCGCCGACAACCAGAGGGCTTCAAGAAGTACTTGCAACTGGGCCTTGTTGTTGTGGTAGTAGACGGAGTACCTGTAGCGGGTGTGATGGCCTTAATGGTTGGGGTTGTCACGGGCTTTGCCGATGCAATACTCTCCACTTCCGCTTGCAGGTGTTGCTGGTATTTCATCACATCATCCAGACTCGGCTGCTGATCGATGCGTAAAGTAGCTCGAACCAATTGTGTTCTAAACATAGCATCTGGCACCTTTCCCACAATAACACCAGTCATAGACGTAAGGCCTCTGGCTAAACTGTTCCATCTGGCACAGCCATACCCATATCCTGGCACCTCTGAACCCAGCGAGGCCATGCTCGAAGTTGACGTAAGCACTCTTCCGTGGAATTGGCAGGCTCAGAGCCCTGTAAGCGCTGAAGGATGGTAGTGCGCTCTCCAGCTCCTCCCGGCTGATACAGCGTAAATAGCCTGAACAGCAGTAGCGGCATGCTCTGAGTCGACCGACGAGCAATAAGATCAGTCTTAACCGACTCCGGCACTGCCTGTACCACCATGGCACATGACCTCGCGTTTACTCGAACCCACTTGCCCACTGTAAGTGCTTCAGCTGACCCAGGCTCGATGCTAAGTCTTTCTAAAGGAGCAGCTGCTAACCATCTAGTGTAAGCCTTCATCACTGCCTCCTTCACCGCCTCCCACCAAGCCCCAGAATTGGTTGATAAATCCTGCATAGCTGTGGTCACTTGAATAACCCAATCTTGAAACAGCAATCCACACTGATCACCCTCAGGAAGTCCCGACACAGGTACCGACGTCACTGCCGTCTTAACCACCTCAGGAACATCTTCATCGGACTTATCCTTGGTCATCGCCTTCATCTGGAGCTCCTGAATTTGACGCATGCTCTGAGCTAGCGCTTCCACCACTGACAATCCCTTTGCATCTGCCCCTGAAACCTGCTCTCTGCCCAGCGCTGAAAAATCTGCTGAGCCCGCTGATGTAGATACTTTTGGCACTGCTGGAATAGCGGTAGACGCTGTTGCTGTAGGCTTTGCTCCAAACTTACCGGTAATACCCTCCCAAATTCTGCTCCACGGCTCTGCTCTGTTCTCTGCCACTGTGGAATATCGCGTCTCTGAATCTTGCAACACTCCCACACCACCATGAACAGGCCGAGTATTGCTTTGTGGAACGGAGTCCGAAACTGGGATAGGCTGTGACTGCAACGTACTCATTCGTGCCCTCTCTTGCTGTAGTTCTCGCTGCAGCCGAATGTTGTCATTCTCCATCTCCATTAGGCGATTCATTAATCCCCCCATCTGTCGTTGAACTTCAGCTTGAATTGCTTCGGCTGGCACGCTGCTGCTGGGTGGTGTGTTGTTGTTGTTGGGTTGGGGACCTCTTATACCCTTAGGGAACCTTCTAACCAGCTCAGGCGCAACCTCCGTCGAAGCCTCAGCTAACACTTGTCCAGAACCATCCACTCTGCTCCTCAACGGCGGCGACGATGGCAGCGGACTCGGCAACCACGTATTCGGAATCGGTGGAGCTTTAAACAGATGGCCTATCCTTGAAACCCACTCGGGCCATGGACCAGGATTGCCTGACCTCAAAAACCCAGTGCCTGCCGCCTGAGATCCCATCATCGACCTCGGCGTATGAAACGAGGTGGGCAAGTGCTCCTCCACCACGTCCCTTTGCTGAAGCTCACCAAGGCTGGCCGCCCTATCTGGCAAGTCCACTGTAGCTGCAGCCCGTTGGGAACCGATTTGGCTTCCAGTCTGCGCTTCCAGATTCGGCGGGTCAGCCGAGAGAAAACTTCGAGCTCTAACATCTCATCTGCGCTAGTGGTTGGCTCTTCTTCCAGCTCTTTCTTTTCCTGGGGTTCTGCTGTCGTCGTTGTAGCCCCAGTGCCTTCCGCACCAGGCTGGAATAGCTCACCACCAGTTGGTCCTTCAGCCGTCTGGAGAGGAACCGTAGAAATACCCGCAGCAAAATGCTCCTCGAGCACATCTCCGGCAGCCGCCTCACCCTGCGGTCTTACAGAAGTCCCGTTCGACTGCGGAATAGACGCAGAAGCTTGGGCGCTCATAACCTCAAAATCGACGAGACCAAACACAGAAAAAACCAAAGGCTTCAATGTTCCATGGCTCGGCGACTTCCCGAATTTGTAATCTTTTACTCACACAACGCAACAATGTATGACTTCGACCTGCCTCGGACATGCCTTCGCATCCGAATGGCTTAGGCCTGCTCCACAGCTGCTATAGCTATCGAGGTAAAAAAACCCTAAGGCTGTAAAAGTCGTGGCTCAAGACTGTCCTTCGTAGCCTTGTCTGTGAGCCATCGGATGGATAAAAGCCACTGTGTCTGGCAAGCTACCTGTGTCCACAGTCATGGCATCCAGATTTCCTCAATATGGCTAAGTGGTACATTGCATAGAC
>CAJNJA010087752.1:0-16252 GCA_905231915.1 Symbiodinium necroappetens
CCCCCCCAAATCCGAAGCCGAATTTATCAAAGTCGCGGAGTGGATTTTGAGGCAAGAACAAGTGGAATGACAGGACGAAAGTACCGTAAATACCGAGTAAAACGAACGTGCTCTTAAGAGGGTTGGCAGCAGAGGTGGTTGGTAGGGGGGGGGCGCCTACTGCTACTACTACCACTACCACCACCCCTTATCATGTTGCTGTCGCAACAACAACTACTTCTCCGACGACGACGACTAATTACTACTGCTACTGCCACTGCTTACTGCTACCGCTAATGCTACTGCTACCGCTACTGCTACTGCTGCTAGTACTACTACGACGACGACTACTACTCCTGTTGCCATGGCTGCGTCTGCTGCCAGTAAACCTAGTCCTGCAGCTGCAGCTGCTACTTCTACGGCTTCCGCAAATGCGGCTAGCCTATAATATCTTCACATGGACATGTCCAAGCAAATGCTCTCTGCGAGCGCATCCGAGTAGCAGAGTCACCATAAAATCTAAACCAGACCATTCCATACCCCGTCTCATAATTTGGCGGCCAAGATGCTTTGTGTTGTCATTTGCTTGGTCATTTGTCGGAAGCGGTCGATCTCTCGGAGAAGCTCGTCCTGCATGTGTCACATTGTGTCATTAAACCGAATATCGGAAGAAGGCCTCTGGTGAAGCCTCTGCCGCACAGCCGTTCGCGGCCCAGGTTTAGAGAAGTCAGAGTCGGGGCTTTCATGGATAAACAAAATTATGCGTCATGAAGAAAGAAGGGCGTGTAGTAAGCTCCTGCATGCCATGAAAATACTGGTCCGCGTAACTGAGGCATCACGGAATACATTGTTCAGCGTACACACCGGACAACACAGGACAACTTGAGATCATGGCAGTGGCTACCAGCGAGCTGCCAGTAGGTGTGACGCATGAGCCGAGCTTAAGTAACCAAAACGCTGGTTGGCTTGAAAGCTCGAGCGCATCGATTCACAAACCGTACCGGCCTACCGTAACCCTGGCATTGATGACACAATACTCGCTGAGGTCCCGTAGATGCAGCTCCGAACATCAAACAATCAAGCTTTACAAGCTTTGCGGATTTCACTCTCTCCCTCTCTGACAGCTTTTGGTTCAACGCGGCGGGCTGCGGTTTGTCGGAGTTGTTCAAGCAGTGTCCTATGTGTCAGTCCCTTCTGTTGGCCCCATAGATCGCAGAACCGTTTAAGGGTATGAAGGGGTTTCATGGCGATAAACAAACCTTCATCGACTCACTTGTAGAGTTTTCGTTGGAGGGAATGAAAGTCAGCCATGATTAATCCATGGTTGTTCCCGAAGCCCTAAACCGTAGTACAACCCAACCTGGCTTGAGGATAACTACCTGTGGACTAGGCAGGCGCTCCCTGACGGATTCCCGCAGCTCGGCCATCATCCTTAGTGGATGCCTATATTATTCTCAATGGTGCTTTTCTTGAAGTTAGAGGACCAATTTTTTTGCCCCTTTTTCTTGAGGACCCTCGTAGTATCCATTGCAGTACGGTCCCCTGTTTCTCCGACATGCCCAATTCTCAGTCCCTAATTTTTGTATTATCCGGGTTCAACAACTGAACAACCATCCACGGGTATCTGCGGGGGAACTTTTACGTACGACGTTTCTACCAATTTTTGTGCCTTCAGGAGTGCTTCCTTGGCGACATGTTACCTGATGCGTATCGAATTTGCATTGGCGTGTTAGCGCAATGTGGTGCACGTGATTCGCGACCTAGAGCGAAGCGGAGGGGGCCTTTTCCATCTTGCATGAGATATGTAGTATCCGCCCCACCCCACCTGCCCCCCCAGCCACTCCCAGCGACCCTCGTGACAGTGACAGTCGTCCTGTTCGGAGGATGGGATCGTCACCGCCATCCGGAACAGAACCCACCAAACGAACCACACTTACGCGGGACGAGGGAGGTGACGAGTGTCGATGCAATGATCCGCGCGACAGCCAGAACGTCACAACCTCGAGTATCGCACTACCAACAGTAGTGAACGGTTGAAGCCATACCTCTGCAGAACGCGCACACGCACGCACACACACACACACTGCCACCCTGCCCTAATTTGCCAACTGCTCAGCGGCCCCGCGGAGCATCGCAGCATGGGGGAGACCAAGAAGCCGAGAGATCAAGAACCGTAGCAAGACAACACAGCGACGGCCAGGGCGGGGCCAACCAAGACTACCACATGCTGCCGACCGCACCCCATAGGGGGGCCTTGGGACGGGAAAAGGGTTGAGGGTGGAGGACGGGACAAGGCCAAACAAGTTGACCACCCCCCACCGAACCGGGGGAAGAGGGGACAAGGCCAAACAAGAAGACCAACCGACCTGCCTGCAAAAGATACCGTGGGGAGGTGGGGGGGGGAGGCAGGGGGCAGCAGCCGTGCATCATGTGTGTATGTATGTATGTGGGTTTCTATAGGGCTTTGGGTCTAAACTCCAAGCCCCGAGGCCCTAGACGATGAAGCTGTAGGCCTCGGGGCCCCGAAAAGCTCGTCCAAGCGGCTCTTGGAAAGCTTGCAGCCTGAAGGTAAAGATCACGGAATCCAGCCGCTTGAAGCCTCCGGACCTGGAGAGGTCTGTCTTCATCAACTTCATCATAATCATCTATGCTTCGGATCTTGTTGTCTGCTGCAAAAACCCACAGAGATTGCATTGCAATACTGCAATGTAAGCAGTAAATGAGAAGTGCTTCCGCACCGGACTTGGGATCTGGTGACTGCTAGGTCGTCTCAGTTAGGTGCACCACCTACCAACCCCACTAAATGCGAGGTTGGCACGGGGGTGTAGGGTTGGGGGATCGGGTGCTCAGCCCAATAGCTCGCACCACCAGGGTAATGCAATATAAGACATGACCGAAGGAATCAAGCCGTCCCAGACCACCGTGGAACCGAATCAGTTGCTGCGGAGTCCCAGCAGAAGTTCAAACCCTCCGCCTGAGGATGTGGCAACTTCACCTTTTCTCTGATCATCTGCTCGTCTGAAGCATCCCGACACTTCGCTTTGGCTGTCCTCCCGAGTGAAGTTAATAGAAATAGACGGAATAGAGCCCTCAGATTATTCGGGGCTCGATGTTTCAAGGTCTGGGGTTGCTGCTTTGATGCGTGATGTCTGCTTGGGCGGAGTTCACGTACCCAAGCGTAGGTTCCTTGTAGTCCTGCAAACTTCGGCAAACTTGAGCTGCCCAAGATCTGGGTCTAGGGTTTTGGGGGTTGAGGCGTTGTTCAGGAGATGGCCGCTCACAACCAAGACTGTGACAACAACAACAACAACATCAGTAATGGGAAGGAGTAGCTACATTTTTAACTGGAGAGCACGTAGGGGCCCGAATAACACGCATCATCAGAACGGCCCAGTCCCGGCAATGAGGTGCAAACAGAATGCAAGCTCGTTCACCGACCCTTCCGGAGGCTTGCCAAACTAGCGAAAGCAACATGCCCGCGACGCGTGCGTGAAAGCGCGATAAAGCGAGGGCAATGTCCAAATCCTGGTAAAGGAGCAGAGACAGAACCCTAAGCCCCCGATATAAAGGTGCGGAATGGTTAACCATGATCCCCCAAAAGGTCACTAGTATATATGTGCAATGTGACACAGACCCGAACCTACTCTAATTAGTTGCAATCAAGAAGGCCTTCTCTTTTGAACCGGCCCAAAACCCGAATAGCTCGAGTCGCTCGTCCTGGCCCGTAAGAGTGCCTCGAAGGCCCCGGTAGCAGACTCCAAAGAGGCCTCCACTGGGTATGAAAGTCAAAGCCTAAAGGGCTGAGGGTTCCTGCACATGCTTAAAGCCTCTTTGTGTCATGAATTGTGAGACAAGTTCTTCTGGACCGTCTGGATGGTTCGAGGACGGTGTTTTGGGGAAGTTGAGTACGAAGCGATGGGTTGCAGAATTTTTTCGGGACTCAGGTGTCACACCAGCCAGGGTCCCAGCTATTAACTTTCTCAATGTTTAGGGCTGACTGGGCAGGTGTTTCACGTCACCACCCATGCAAAGTCCTGTCCGATGCGAGACTGTCCTTTTTGGCAGGGGAGTTTGGGTGGTGTTGGACTCTCAGGATTCAGTGATACCGTCGTCGGGCTCAGCTTTGCGATTTCCAGCGCCTCCACTTCAGAAACCTTACGTGCCCCCGACAGCCGCAGCACCGAACAAAGGCCGAGAAGTGCTGTTGACTCTGGCCTCCAAAAATGAAATCCCTCAAGGAGCATTGGACATACACACAAACTACAACTTCGCCGTAGTCTTGACCATGGTCTTGGCGCGCTGCATGCTACTGAATAGTATCATAGTCATCTATCTCTGAGAAGATTAAGCTCGCGAAGACGACAGTCCTTTGACTTGATACAAGACCTTGGGTGCTCGTGCCTCAGAGAAAGCCATGGCCACGGGAGCCTGCCATGCTTGAAACTTGTTGCGGCTGCTGAGATCCGCTTGGGCTTTCCTGTTCGATCTACCCTCCAAAAGGATGTAGCTTGTTCTGCTTGATGTTGGTCTACCCGTACCACCCGCGGGATAGATGGGCGAGGCTTTTCGGAAACTCGTAGCCACCACAGCCGTTCTTCAGAAAGACCTGACGCAACCTCGGAGCCTTGGACTCAGCTCCGAGACTTCAACTCCGAAGTGCAGCGAGCTTGGTCAGACTTCCAGCGTATATTCCCAGCCAGTGGAGGTCCTTGAGCTTAAGCTCTTAACTGCGAAGCTCAGGATGAACCTGTCAGCTGCTGCTAGTTTAGGCAAGGCGCAATTTCTTCACAAAGAACACTTGGCTTGATTACGGCTTTGGGGACCAGGTGTCGGGCTTGAGGTTTAGGATTCCAGCCCTTCCCGACTCACGCGTGACCTACAACCGACCCTCACTTGCAAAGGACCTTCTGCTAAGAATGATAGCAGAGAAGTTTGAGTTGTCATTTCAACACTCAAGCCCTACCACAGAGATTGCACCGTAAACCCTTCCGCCCCACAGCAGCCTTCCATTCCAAAAGCGGAGGGAAGGAAGTCCGAAACCCATAGTTCCGGAGCCTCCGAGACCACAGCTTCGGCGATCTCATAAACGCACCACCTCATCTTTCACGCACTGCGCGATGCTGTAGATGGATAGCTAGCTAGATAGCTAGCTGGATAGACGGATGGATGGATGGATGGATAGACAGATAGATAGCTATAGTTAGATAAGTAGATAGACCGACAGACAGCTTGATAGACAGGCAGGCAGGCAGGAAGGCAGACAGACAGAAGATGGACAGAGAGACGCATAGGCATAGACAGATTGATTGACTGACTGACTGCTTGGTTTGTTGATTGCTTGCTTGCTGGCTTGATTGATTGGTTGATTATTTGAGACAGCAGCATCCTGCAAATAGATTGCCTAACATGTTAAAAAGCGCTTAAGTACAAACAAACAAACAAACAAACAAACAAAAAGCGTTGTACACATGTTTACATGTGCATGTGTATGCATATCTATCTATTTACCTACCTACCTACCTACCTACCTACCTACCTATCTACCCATCTACCTATCTATCTACCTATCTATCTAATTATCTATCTATCTATGTATCTATCTATCTGCGCGAGTGTTTGTGTGTGTCTGTCTGTCTGCCTCTGCCTCTGCCTCCGTCTCTGTCTCTGTCTCTGTCTGCCTGTCTGTATTTACGTACCTGTGCATGTGTGTATGTACGTACGTACGCATGTCTGCACGAAGGAGTGTATGTAAATAAATGAGTGCGTGCCTAGCTACGCATGTTTGCACGTATGCATGTGCCTGTACGTATGTATGTATGTATGTCCGTATGTCTGTATATGTAGGGTAGATAGGTATTTACGTATGTATGTAGGTATGTATGGAGGTAGGTAGGAAGGTAGGTAAGTAGGTCGGTCGGTCGGTCGGTAGGTAGGTAGGTAGGTAGGTGGGTAGGCACGTAGGCAGGTAGGTACACATACATGGATGTAGGTTTTTGTACCATGATCAACTCTGTAAAACTTGAAAAGCCGGCAGGTCATGATCAGCCCTTACAGAATTATGTTTATCAAGCAATTGAGCCACAAGGTTTCAGAATGAGTTGGGGTCAAACGATCACGATGAAGAACTTCTCCAACTGGAAAGCGGCTTTAATCGAGGACCTGGCCCGAAGCAGGAAACCTCAGACCCTGAAGAGCAGACGACTCTACAAGCCGTGATCTGATGCCAGCCGCGGCTCAAGCGGGAGTAGACATCGGCTGTAGAGGTTTGAACCACAACCATACCTTAGGCTCCAAGAAATGTTGAAAGCCCAGCGTGCAAGCTTGAATGCATGAGCTTCTTCAGGAAAGCAGGTGTGACAAATGCCGTCTTGACTTCGCACAAAGCACTGGTCGTCCTCCATCTAAACCAAAAAATCAACTGCGGCGGCCATTCAAACGGCGTCACATACGACAATCACGCTCCCGAGCTTTTCAAGGGAGGGTCAAACATGTGCACTTGCTGCGTGAACGAGAAGCTGCCACATCGGAAAGCAAACTCTGAACGCCCTAGACCCGACGAAGGCATTAAATCTACCAAGCCTAAACGCAGTTTCTGCTGAACCCGTACTGGAACCCGCCTATCGCACAATATTAAACGATGTATTAGATTAACAGACATCTCACACAAAGCTAGTCTTCGGCCCTGCTTATTATAACTACTCGGACAAACAAACATACGGAACAAGGCTCCACTCAGAGTATCACCCAGGACCCGGTATAGCTGTGGTTCTCGTGCTTCGGCGCTCACGCTAGGACTGTCCAGGTCTTCGCCTAATATGTGAATTTGCGGGTGCCAGCGTGACTTCGACGTCTTTGATCCCTTCGGAAAGAATGCTCGATATCCTTGCTGAAAGTTTGCTTGCAGCTCACAAATCATGCTGTCCCGCATGCTTAGAAAGGATTGTGGAATTAAAGGGGCCACCCCTCAGCCTCGTTCTGCTCCGGAAAACTGTGTCTGCAGTGGCGCTGGCAAGCCTGCATCATGGATGAACTCGGCCTTAATGGGCCGCAATCACGGCACCAGCCGGTCGTGTGAGATTGACAATCCACTCGCTGGCCTCTTTCACTTCTTCCTCGGTTGGCCCTGCTTTTGGGGCATCCGGCCGGGCAATCGTGAGGATCCATTGCCAGCTCTCTTCCTTGGCGGGCTTCGGCTCCGCTTGCTTGGGCACAGTGCGGACCACGTTCTGAGTTACGGATGGCCGTGGCCTGGTCTGAATCGTGGCTTGGGGGCCAGCTTGCACAACCGATGGCCTTGCCTGGGGTTGGGCTGGAGCTGTGTGGGGTTGGGCTGGAGCTGTGAAGGATGCGTAGCGGTAGATTTGGGGAGCAGCAGGGACCATCTGCCGTACTGAGACGGGGGTTGAATTTGGGGTGGTCTGGCGGCTGAAACCTTGAACGACATTGCCAGTGGCCGGCCACACTGTCCGGGGGGTGCTGTAGGCGATCGGACCAGGTTGAGTGCTGTAGGGCTGAAACTTCTGAGACCGATTCAGGCTCTGGCTCTGTGCGATGTGGCTTAAAGGTGGGCTTCCAGCCAAAAGTGTGCTATGTGATGCAGGAGCTGCTCCGGAGTAAACGACTCTGCCAGGATAGCCTTGCTGGCTTGGTTGGACTCCGGCCGCCGCCATCAGCTGCGCAGGACTGTACATCGAAGCCATGTGCTGACCTTGCGAGGCCTGGCCCGCTTTTGTTAAATCGGAAGTCCTGTTTTGGAGCCCAGAGACAGACTCGAGCCGTAGCCATGTTGAACACATGGAAAGACTGAGGCTTCTTGCAATGATGCTTGGGCATGCAGAGCACGCAATTGCAGCTTTGGCACCCAAGCCGCGGCACACCTTGGTCTGTCAAGCCGATCAAAGGGTGAGGGCTTTGAGCTCGGGATTCAGCACAGCAATATCACACCAACTCCCTTCAAGCCAAGAGTTGTGCGGACTTCGAAGACCTCTCATGTCCAAGTTCGCACCGGAGTGTTAGTTGGGGCATGTCCCCGGAGCCACTCTGAAGTTCGAGTGATATAGGGGCTTTAATCATTGGAAGGTCTTGAATTCTGGGGTATACGGATACCGCTCGTCTCCCGCACCCCCAGCTTTCCTGCAGAGCCGAGCCCAAACGCAGACCGTCAGACTTCAGAAAAAGCCGTTTCTAATTGTCCTGAACGGATTTGAAAGCTTCGAGACGACTTTAGGTAGTCCACATGTACCGGGAAGGACTCGTGACAAAACAAAGCACGCGCATAATTCTGCAAAGACGCTGCTCGGATGACGGAACCGAAGGGGTCGGTGGCCAGTTGTGTGGACACTGTTGGGCCTCATAGTTGGCGTTGCTTGGCTTGAAAAGTCTTGGGGTTTAAGACAATTCCAAAGATCCAGGGCGCTGGTGTCGAGAACGGTGAAGATGCCTATCTATCCGAAACAGCCGAACCACCAACCCCGAATCGATGCTTGGCTGCTTGACACAGCAACCAGATACGACATTCACGCACGATGCTATCAGGAAGCAAAGCGCCGTGATCATCACCATCAGCGGAAGCCATTTTGCACATCACCAGCATCAAGAAGCAGACCATAAATGTTACACAATCTCAAAAAAACAGGGCAGCAGCACCACCTGCCTACACCTGCATCGTCTTCAGTAAGTCCTAAACACAACCCGGCCACAACATGCAAGCGACTAAGGCGATCAAGAACAGCAGCAGCAGCAGCAGCAGCAGCAGCAGCAGTATCAGTACGCAAATAAAATGCAACAACGATCATCAAAGCAACGAAAAAACATAGGGAGGAAGCGTACCGGGGTAAGGCCAAGTTGGAAATGTGAAATAAAGCAGCCACATGTCAATAGCAGCAACAGCATCAGCAACGGCATCGGCAACAGCATCGTGCAATGATGACCTGACGGGTCCATTCCCAGCTGAGGCACCGCAGTCCCCAGGCTCAGAACCGGGCTGGTACTGCGCAAAGGCGCAGAACCACCTTGGGCAGTGGGCACCGAACGGTAGGCAAGAGTGCCGCATTCGGTAACATGATTAGCCCTGGCCCCCAAAGGCCCGCAGGATGGTGGCACAGGAACAGCATTGATGTGCGCGAAATAACTGTTGATAGGTGACAACAATGAAACAAGGTTTCGCGAAAAAAGTAGAGGAAGGAGGCTTCACCTCCTTAATCCAGCCACATGCTGCGAACCTTCCACGAATCATAGAAAATCTGATAGCAGTTCGTGACGCTGCTGTTGGAGGATGTAGTACGTAGTGCGTAGTGGTGGGCCAGAAGCCATCCAGCAAAATCGCTCCCATGTGCTGCTGAGCCGCAGAACCACAGCCAAGGCCCAGTCTTTACCTTGGCTTCCAGCGCGCCCTACTCCAAGCCTCAGCCCTCGACCCTACTTTCAATTCAGCTTGCAAGTCTGCTTGCGAATCCTCCAAGGTCATTTAACAAGAAAGCCATGACTCATGAATCATATGTGACCATCAAGTCTGGTGTGACCGAATATTGAGAGCTCGCACTCAAAGCTCCTATCCCCAATTGCCGATTCAGCATCTCCAGCCCTCGAGTTCCTCTTAGCCCTAACAGCTTCGGATTGAACTCCCACTTGTGTCAGCGCAAAGGGCTCTAAGATGGACATGCTTGGCACTTCTAAAAACCCCTGAAACCACGGACATGGAGAAAGCAATGCTTTGTTTGTGGCTTCTTTCTGTCCCATCTCCGCCGTCGTTGGATGGTCTCCCGAGAAGTTGAGACCTCCTGCCTGTAAATTGGCTCTGCATCTTTAAACCAACCTTTCTTGTTCAGAGGGACCTCTTGTCATCGCGACCAGGCTCAGAATATAAACCTGCTGCAGCATTTATAGGGTCCAAAAGTGTCTAAAAAGCCTCCGAAACATCTCGAGCTTACGGGCCTGAAAGTCCCCAACAAGAGGATAGGCGCATGCTTCTTCGCGCACGAACCCAAACGTGATTGTAGGGCCTGTACATCTAACGCATGCCTGCATTAAAGCATGGCACCACGAGACTTTGAAAGCTGCTCCATTGTTGCAGCAGTTCTGCCGCTGTTGTTTTACCAGCGGTTGTATTCACAGGACGATCTGCCGTCTGCAGGCAGGGCGTGTGAGAGATGGTGAAGATCTCTCAGTTCTGCCGCTCACCTCGCTTTCGCTCAACTGAGCTCAGCAGAGCCTCTCGCTTTCTGCGGATGACTCTTCGCTGGAATCCGTCTCCTTGGAGCTTGTTAAAGTTAAGGGTAGTCTGGGCCTGGGCTTGAGCCCAGAGGGTCTAGACTTCAGGACCTCCAATCCAGGCATTATCTGCATCAGTGGCATTAGGCCTCCATCAAATGATGTCTGCTCTGCAAGACACACATTTTCAACCAGCATCACTTGCATCGGTCGCGAGAGTTGTCGTTAGACGTCACCCAGTGGAGACCTCAAACGCAGCAATATCGGCATCATGAGCGACAGACCACCATCAAATACCTGTAGCAAGCACGTTTCAACCGGCATCAACGACATCAGGGATCATTAGGGGCAACACTTCTCCATCGAAGTCCTCCCATCATCGGCAGCATTGGCGTTGGGCGCCCATCGAATGCTTGCAGCGGGCGTCTTTCAACCGGCACTTCGGCATCAGCAGCAGTTCTTCATGGCAGTCCCCCGGTGAGCGCCTTTCATCCAGCATCATCGGCATCTGTTAGAAGCGCTTCTCTACCGAAGGCATCCAACCCAGCATCATCGGCATCGTGGACGCCAGGCCTGCATACAATGCCTGCAGCGAGCAGCTTTCGGCATCAGTTTACCGTCGAAGTCCTCCAGGTGACCATTTTACCGAACGCCCGCAGCAGGATCGTTGGAACCCAGCATCTTCGGCATCATAGGCTTCAGGCCACTCTCAAATGCCCATAAGGCACCAAACAACCACCATCATTGGTAGTGGCGGCAGTCATCACGCCAACACCTCGAACACAGCTTCATCGGCATCGTCCGCGTCGGACCTCAACCGAATGCCTTTTGTTTACCCAGCATTGTCGGCATCATCGGATGCCACCTGTCAAGCAGCAGCATCGGCATGAGGGGCAGCAACTCCACATCGAAATGCTCCCGTCGACAGCAGATCAACATTATTATGTTAATTCTGCTAGCAGCATGTGCAAAAGCAAAGATGGGCATTCTGGTAACCAATATACTACTACATACCCATCTGATCCTCACGACAGAGGTTCGGTGCATCGCGAAGCGCCACTTCGGCGGCGCTCCAGTAGCTCCTCACCTGTTCCGGCCGGAGATTACGACAAATGAGGTCGAGGTTGAGGGCTTAGGTTTTTGGGCTCTTCCGCTACTTTTCAACGGCCAGCTCAAGAGAAGAGGCATACTAACCGGGGGATCCAGCATGCCTGAGGAACAACTCGGAGCAAAGGCAGGTCCAGGCATATTGGAGGAACGGATGTTAAAAGTACCGCCTTTACACGTTCGAAACTACGAAGTCTTGTTGTCGGACCTCTATTGAACGAGTCGGCTTTGTCTCACATGAGAGGGCCGAACTCAGAATAGGCCTCGCGTTTCTTTCACAGTGAGAACCAAAAGAAGATACACGCCAGACCTCTCCAAGTTTCATGAACCTGGAAGTGATTCTGCCGAGATAGCTTTTGCCGTCGAGCTGCCGTTTCGAGCGCATGCTGAAACGTAGCCACGGAAGCTTCGTGCAAGGAAGAGCCGAAGGATGCGGTGGCCACAGGGGAGCTTGGCCGTACCTCGGCAGGGAGGTTTTGTGCTCTCTAGGAGGTACTCTATAGGGTTACATGGATTCGATCCTATAACCTCACCATCTCGGATCGGGTCTGTGGGAGGTAGTCCAGCTGGAGGGCGCGGTGGCTGGCAGGAGATAGCAGAGATCAACATATGCATTCACACGAACATAGACCAAGAGCAGCAACCATGCCCGATCATGCTTCCAAGCCCGAGGATTCATGCGTTTCCTAGCTACTGATGCCACAGCACCCGCACGACAAACTTCTTCATACAGTAACATCTAGCGACACTACACGGCACTTTTTGCTGAGAGTGTAAGGCTTGACTCCATGCCAGCCGGCTGGGTGCCAGGTAGGGTCAAAACTTAGACTGGGCCATCACAAAGGTCAGAAACAGTCCTTCCCAAATAGCGCGTCGCGGTGCCGCGGATTCCCAGCAGCGCGAATACTTGTGCCGATAGGCAGCAGAAGAGTCGACAGGAGGCGGCAAACCTGGGAAATTTGGCATTCAGTGTTGAGCAATGTGCGTTGCCGTTGACAACCTCCTGCCTCAGTGAGTTGAAGTCAGGCTGAGGCTTTTAGTCGTAGAACCACTGCGGAGCTCCGCGATAACTTGAACAGACTCACGGGTAGAAATGTAGTTTCAAGCGGTTTAGCACGTGGCCTTCGGGGTCTAGGTGGGTGAGCTGGGGGTATTGGTGTGGGGCTTCAGGCCCCACACCTGGGTTTTTGGTTGAGGACCACTTAAAATCTTGAAGCACCCTCATCAAGCCGTGGCACCAGGCGTTGACAGGAAGGTGCGCGACCGCAGAACTCTCCCAGATGATGATCTGTCCGGGTATAAGGCCAAAGAAGAGATTTTTCAAAGCTGTTTTAGGGTTTTGAATTCGGACAGGCGCACCGACACGGTAAAAGCTTTGAGATTTTGGGTTGCCCGCATACTACATCGAATCAGCAGCATCAGGCGGCATGGGCTCCGAAATTCCGCCTCCGGCAGCATAAATACGAGATAAAGAACCGCCAGCTTGGTCACGACCAGAAGGATAAAGCATTTCTCCTCATAGTGTTGTGGTTGTTAACAGAATCTTTCAGTTTCCACATCTTCGTGCTGTGAACGACTTAAAACTCAATCAACAAAGCGTTCAAAACACTGTCTCCAAGGACGTCTGGAGGACTCCAGCTTAGCATGAAGAGGAGGTGTATCCGCAGCAGGACAGTCAGCCCTTCCATGCAAGGTATGAGGACCCACGATTTGTTGAGGTAGCAGACATTAAAGAAGAACTTCACTGCGCCGATAAAGTTCAAAGGCATCAGGAAAAGAAGAGGCATTGTGACCTCTGAGTGGGCTGCTCCCGTGATGTCGACGCCTTGGTGCGCGAGTTCACGCAAGGATGGAGTCGATATTCCAGCCGCCATGAGTACCTGTCAGGGCAGACAAGTAACCATGACCCGAAGGCATGTTCTTCGGAAGCGAGGGCTTGGTTTTGGGTAAGTGAAGGCTGGCGTTTGGAGGTATGTGGGGGCTGTAAATTGTCTTAGTGCTACTCTGGCAGGGTCTGCTGACTCTCAGGGTTAGCCACGAACCAGCCGGGCTTGCCTCGATGGCATAATCAACATCACAGATCTTGGCACCAATCTCCCTCCGAATGTGCTCATCGTCTTCCATACGCGAGCACGAGGCATTCGCGATGGAGCCGGAATAATCTGACAGATCTCTTAGGCGGAGCTGGGTAAACGTGGGTTGGGGGTTTGCCCACTGCGATAGAACAAGAATCTAGGGACTTTGGAGAGTGCAACTCCCACCGAAGCGCCAAGGGCGAAGCCAAAAGCCAAGGAGCCGTTGATGCCGAAGCCCCTCCCAACCCTTCCAGCAGATTTTAAGTAAACTGTTTCTCAGATTTTCCTGCCATGATTGCACCAATGCAACCCCGGACAATGTTGCAAAGTGATTGCTACATATTATATATACTGCATGCATATATATATATATATATTTTACACTCAACACACACATATGTGTATATATATATATATCCGTCCGTTTTCCACAACCGTCCACCGTTTCTGCCCCATAAATATATGAAAGCACATGCGGCCAGGCAAAGCCTGAGGCCTCGTCCGAGTTGAGTTGCTTCGCAGATCGCGGCTTCGCCTCTGACTCGGTCAACCTCCGCACAACAGGGGGCTTTGGTAACAAAAATCAGGAATACCATAACCCCACTTTGACTGTCTCGTTAAGATGAATGGTAAGGGCTTGTAGTAGAGAGGCACAGGCTGATCACGATCAAAGCAGTGGGGGGCCTGCTCATGCTTCACACAGGAGTCAAGAGTCGGGGCACTGGATTTATGGCCATGAGCGGCCCGAATTATTCCCATTTATTCCCGGTTCAGGCCTAGGCATGCCGTTGTGCAAAAGTGGCTATGCAGGGATGTTGAAAAAAACAACTTGCACTAGTGTGGAGAGCGTGTAAGAGTGACAGAGTTTGCAAGTAAAGCCCGTGCAAATCGCAGCAACAGTAGTAGCAGCAGTATTTGCAGTAGCAGTAGCATCAGCCTTTGCAGCGTCTTCTTTAGAAACCTGGCATCGTGGAAGGTGTCTTCCCAAGCGCCTAAGCCTCGACTCGTGTTGTGACAGATGTATTGACCCTTCAACCGGTGTTGGACATGTCCGGGGGCTTGATGGCAAACTCCTCAATCCCTAACACTTCAACCTCGCCCTCCAAGAACAACAGTATCCGGCCTCGAGCAGCAAAAACGAACTAGCAAAGGCCAGCAGTTCCATCCTCTGAAGCCCTGCATAAATCGCCTGTGATATGCGGACTTTGGGACAGCAGGGTTCCAGCATCTCTTCGGGCCGGGTTGTTTAGGTCTGAGCAGCTTCTTACCGGGCACCGGAAGTTGAAAATATAAAGAACCCTTAAGTGAGTACCGCATGGAAACAGCGAAGCTTCCACACACCCGCACTAGATGGTTCCAAAAACAAGTTGATCCAGAAAGAGTGTTGAAGCAGCCAGATGTCATATCCGATGCCATGGTCTGTGCCTTCTTTGCCTCGAAGGGAAGACTGGCTTCAGCAGGGTCTCGAGGGCTGAACAGAGGGCCTAGAACCAAGCGAAGCCCACACTGGCTCACACAGCTCCGTAACGTTCTACCATCCGTTTCCAAGAACTTGAAAAAGGAGATCGAGCATTCCGAAACCTGCCAACACCACATCGAAATTCAAGACCAACTTTTCTAACGCTTGTAGGGCCTACAAGGTCTGGTGTGTGTGTGTGTGTGCATGCTAGCATAATCTAGCATAATCATGCATAATCATGCATGTATGTAGAGCACCCCAGTCAGGGTTTAACAACCAGGGGGTCGGTAAAAGGTCGAAGGTGTACGGTAGGGTTGCTGTTTCCAGACTTGGGTGTTGCTCCCTCCCTCGTTCCCTGCCGGGCAACCCACGGTGCACCAGTTCAACACAAGGAACCTTCATTGGCATTTCGACAGATACAGTTTTTCCCGCATTTCACGTTTCACCGGAAAACTACTTTGTCCAATGTTCTCACTAGATCGCTATGCCGTTCGCTTTTGGTGTTTTCGGGAAGAAACAGCAAGCAACTCAGTATGAAAAGTATTCCCAAAAGCCCAGGAGCCAGGCGGTGGTCTCACCCACCAAATTCAAAAAGACCTGGCGATTGTGGTTTTCCGTGCCTATGCTCCATGCTGCAGCAATCGCTGCCACGCAAAGCGCCGCCAAGTTCAGTGCCGCATTCCAGTTGTGTACATCCACCAACACCTGAAGTGTTCCCGATACTGGGCTGGCAGCCATAACGGTGTTGCAGAGCAGGTCTTCTCACCAATGTTGCGAGGACGACTAAAGAAAACATATTTCCTACTGCATCCTCAATACGGTATTTACGGGTATCTCACTATCCTCACAGATTGCTGTTCAGACACTGCAAGAGCCATTCCAACGATGGCTGCCAAGAACATGCGCAGCATAGCCTGGCGAATTGCTGGCCAGTTCGAAGCTCTGGCTATGAGAATCGTCTTGCCCTCTTCTTGGGCTAGGTAAGCCTCATATGCCTGGGCTTTGAAGCAACCAGGGAGAAAATCATCATGGTAACTTTACAGAACAGGTCCCCAACACGAAATCAAGTATGGCACTCCAGCAATCAAGACGCACACCAAAGCCGAGTGTAAATCGACCGGTGATGGTTTGGCACCACCAGGACGTTCGAAGAAGCCTCCAGTGCAATCGCAAACGGCGAGTGCAGCGGAGACTGAAGCATGCTTGAAATGTCCAGGTGCTGGGGATTCGCCAGCATGCAGCACCAAGCATGGTGCATCAGCGGTGGCCAGGAGTGAAGAACCTTTGTCATGAACTCGAAGAGACCCTCCTGCCACGCATGGCTGATGAAGAGATCGCAGTCTAAGCCGTTCGGATTCCGCATCAAGGCCCAGCTCATCTTGCCCGCGAGTGCTGTCACAGGCTTGATATGCTGCTCCGTCAC
>CAJNJA010087763.1:1336-18836 GCA_905231915.1 Symbiodinium necroappetens
ATCCGAAGCCCTAAACTAAACCCTAAAAGTGCCCTTAAACCCTTAACAAAGCGTCTGGAGTCTTTCAGCTCGCGAAGGTCGAGTCCCGGGGTTAGGGCTTCAGGCTTTGGAGCGGACCCCAAACCCCTAACTGCACCCTGAATCCTCGGTTTAGGGTTTAGGGGTGGCTGAATGAGTGCCCTTGACACTCTTCGGGGCTTAGGCTTTAGGCCTTAGGGTTTAGGGTTTAGGGTTCTTAGTGGCTGAATGAGTACACTTTTGCACTTTTCGGGAGAAGATGATCCTTTGTAGAC
This sequence comes from Symbiodinium necroappetens, assembly GCA_905231915.1. Lineage (NCBI taxonomy): Eukaryota > Dinophyceae > Suessiales > Symbiodiniaceae > Symbiodinium > Symbiodinium necroappetens. The sequence goes on from CAJNJA010087763.1 coordinate 1,630, forward strand.
TTGAAAGTGTACACTTTTTTGGGCAGTGAAGAACCTACCTTTTTTGGGGTTCTTTATGAAGGTTTCTCTCTTGATAAGTCCTTACAAAGGCGGTAGGATATCTGGGGTTCAGGTAAACCCTAAACTCTGCAACCATGCCCCGAGAGTTCAGAGTTTCGGGGTTTCTAAGGCTTTAGGGTTTAGGGGTTCGTTTTTTTTGGGGGTTTAGGGTTTCAGGGTTTAGATCTTAGGACCCTATCCTAAGCCTAAACCAAAATACCCAAACCCTGAACCCCATCATGGAACTAACTCCAAAATTCCATAATCGGGTTTCCCTGTGCGTAGCTTGACGGTAATGACGGTATGATTGCGGAGCGAATATGCGAAAAAAAGTAAACTTTAAACCTGTTCCCTTCTAGGAGCACTACATGTTCATGTCATTTAGCTTGCCGGTCTTCCGCATGATGTACCCTCGTCTTCGAGCAAAAGAGTTCGCACAATGAGGATTGAGGGCTAAGGCGGCTAACTTAGGGGCCTAAAGCCCTAAACCCTAAAGCCCTAAACCCTAAAACCCTAAAACCAGGATTGAGGGCTGTCGGGCTAAGGGTTCCTTTAAAAGGTTTTTTTTAGGGGTTTCGATGGGGTTTCATTGCAAGGTTCCATAATACCGGTCTTGGGGTTCAGGGCTTCTTTTTAGGATGATTTAGGCCTCAATTTGTTGGTTTCGGGGCGTTGGTAGGCTGAGAAGCAACTGCCGAGGTCCGACTAGTGAAGGGCGGGCATGCCGTAGACGAACGCGGGGGCTGTTCTGGACCCGGCGTGCACACCACCCTGCACCCTGACCCCCTACTCGCCGACCCTAGACCCTTGTGCCAACCCTGCCGACCCCTAGAAGAACTGCCTTTTGGGGCTTCGTCAGTATGGCATTGTTGAAAAGAGAGAGAGAGAGAGATATATATATATATACATATATGTATATCTTTATGTGTATATATATATGTGTATATATATATATGTATATATATATGTATATATATGTATATGTGTATATATATATATGTATATATATCCTGCAGTACCTTAAGGACCCTAAACTCTGGGAATTATGGTGAATTCCTTATGATGTGTATTGCAGGATTTACATCATCAACCGTATCATTCTCTCGTGCCTGAACAAGCTATCTGGCCTGAGACCTAGAGTGCCCTCACAGCAAATGATCTTAGCCCCTCCGCAGCGCAAATCCCCTTAATGCCTAAACCCTAAACCACCAAACCCCAAACCCTAAACCCTAAAACCTAGACCCTAAACCCGAAGCCCTCAACCCCCTAAGCCCCAAAGGAGCCCAACACTGTCAGGGTCGAGTTCCCCCGCGTAAACCGAGACCCGCCGGGTTTACGCCGAGCTTCCCCAGTCTCCGGGTTATCCCTCTACGGGTGTGGGGGTTTAGGGTTTAGTGTTTTTTTGAGTTTGGGGGTTTAGGGCTTTAGGGTTAGGGTTTAGGGGTTTAGGGTGTGGGGGTTTGGGGTTTGGGTTTTTTTTCAGGCTTAGGGTTTAGGGGTCGCTTTCCTGGAAGAACGTTTGGTTGTTTTCAGAACGAGAATACTGAACAACATTGTACCCTTACAGTCCCTCTTGTAGTTGTACTATGACCAAAAGCATGGCTCTAATCATACAGATTAGCTGTTCGGGGTGTGATCAGGTGGCCCCAGTGGGGAAACAGGTGGGAACAAGTACATTATCAGGCCAAGCGTGTTTGAAATTGAAAGGCGCGGGGTAAGGCTTGTGCCCGGCTGTACGATGAAAAGGTTGGTATGAGGTTTTCGTCGGTTCAGGCCGGTGTAGATCCCAGAGTACCGTAGTGGTGGTCGAGTTTGGCCAATGTTATGATAATAAGCACCCTTTTCCAATTATTATATCCCCGATACCCTATTGACCCGGAAACCCGAAAGCCCTGTGCAATTAAAAAACATGCTTGTAAAACCCCACAAGCCCCACCACCCTAAAAATCTTGAATAAGAAGGAATTACACCCATAAAGCCCGAAACCCTACTTAGTCAGTTAGCTACACCCCTCCAAACCCTAAGCCCTAAACCAACCCTGTGAGCCTTATAAGCAGTATATGCCCCATCATAGACCCGATCAGCACCAAACCATGAGCTCCTAGGTAGCATTAGGGAGACCCCTTGAAGGGGACCCTTCTGAACCCTACTTAGTGGCCCTCTTAAAGGGGACCTTATTGAGAGGATCTATATCCCCAAGGGTCCCCCTAATCCTAACTCCCATAAGCCTAAACCCGAACCCCTAAACCCTAAACCCCTAAACTCCTAAACCCTAAACCCTAAACGCTAACCCCTAAACTCCTAAACCCTAAACCCTAAACCCAAAACCCAAACCTTAAGCGGTTGGGGAAGCCCGGCCATGACCGTCTCGAGTCGAAAACGCTCATGCAGGACGGTGCGCTCCTTAGGCTTCTAGGTCAGACTACAATTAGGGTTTAGAGTTTAGGGTTTAGGGTATAGGGTTTAGGATTACCAGGACCCCCCAAGTACCCTTCAATAAAGTCCAACTGGTCCATAATAAAGGGTATGTGCGGTATAATATCAGAGTGTAGTAGGGATCAGAGTTGACGGTTAAAGGTCTAGGGGTCGGACTATTTGTTCAATACTGTTCCTTATAAGGATTCCTCATTACATGAACACTATAGGTACCCCAAAACCCTATTCTATTTATTAAATGCCTCAATAGCCGACTATTCAATGTTGATGCCTACTATAAGGGGGTCGATCTAGCTCGTAAGTGGTAGTTCCGTGTAGTCCCAGTATAAGTTTAAGTACCCCACACCCCATTGAAATGATAGGCCCCCGTATGGGACCTGGTGCACGAGACCCTACCCGGCCAACCCTTTACCTCAAAGCTCCAAGCCCACTATACACCCTCTGGGTTAAGGTTTTACGGTTTTGGGCTGAATTCCCTCAGCCCTAAATACCAAACCTCGAAGCCCGCAGCACTCCGAGTCGAAGCGTAGCATCGCCGTCAACTCTAAGAGCCTGAACTGGTGTAGGATTTAGGGTTCTCGAATGTTCAGGGTTTAAGGACCCTGAGACCAAACCATTCCTGTATTCCCCGAAGCTTTAATTCATTTCCGTGCAATGTGGCTGGAACTAGTACTACTTATAGTCTCCACTATAATTCTGATATATACCATGGCCCCAAACACTAATTAATCGAAATGCGAAGCCCCTAAACGCGATAAACAGACAAACAAAGGCCGTAAGGTTGTCACCCTAGGAAAGATAGCCTCTGCACGGCCCAGATGAAATCACACTTGTGCAGCCCATTTGGGGTTTAGGGTTCAGGGTCTTAAATTAAGCTGAGAACAACGTCAAGCCCCTAACTTCGTTACTGCCGTGGAGCTCCACCGCGGCAGTCTTAGTGGAAAGGATGCCAGGCACGAGGCAGTCGGCAAGGCACAACACAACAGCTTCGAGAATGAATACGGTTGGACTATTCCATCAAAAGCACCACAGCCCAACTGGAGCATCTGATACACAGAAATCCTGTTCTACCCCAGAAAACTATCCCAAGTTGATCTGGCATGTCCGGCTGCCCGGGCCTGAAAAAAATGAGATCCTACGCTTGGCGCTAAGCGAAGGGAATGGCCCTGGCATTGAAAATGGCGTGCGTGCCGTCTCAGGCAAGCGCGCAAGAGCCCCACGAAGTGGCTGCAGCCGCAGCATATCATTCGTTAAGGTTCCTTGCCATAGGCATGTAATGATGTAGCCCAAGACCCTGTTTTACTTGTTCTGGCCCGTATATCCCACGGCTTCAAGCCTATTCCGCCTTTAGGGTTTAGGGTCCAGGGGTCGTTCATCCATGTTTCATTTTCTCTCTGCTTCCCGTCGTCGCTCCTTATGCTCGGTCGCTCTTTGTTTGTCGGTGTCGCTCTCTATCTCTCGCCTCGGCTCCCTTTGAGCACCTTTCTTCGTGCACCGGTTTGCCTCCATGCATGGTTGCTGCATCAATTGCCCCTACAGCGGGCGTTACAACTGTTCCCAAACTCCGGGCTGAAGCGTCCGCATTGCTTAGGTTTCAATGTTCGACCTGCATCCTCTGGACGCAGAACAGGCTCGAGCGCACATACTGTGCAGCTGGCATCGCGTGCCAAGTGTGGCCTTTCGCAGCATCTGTCCTCGCCCGAGCTTTGAACTCCGACGTCGTAGCTGCACACCCTATATCCCTTTGCTCCCAAGCCTAAGGCCATCAAACCAAGTACACCCTAAGCCCTAAACCCAAATGCCCTAAACTCAAAGCCGTTGAACCAAGATCCTGATCCCTAGACCTTCCTTGGAAGAGCTTGGGTGATAGCCCATGGCGCTACCTGGTCTCTTTGTTCCACATCATGTAGTGGCCTTAATATTTTTGTTTTTTGGGGGTTCCTTCTCTTATAATTATCGTTTAATGTACCCCAAACCCTATTCTAATTTTTAAGGCCCTCCCAAACAACAAACTCGTACCCGAAGCCCTGCAGCCCACACCCTCAATCCAAAAGCCTCTAAACCCTAAGCCGCACCCGAAATCCCTGAGAACCCTTAAACTCCAACCCAGTGATCTTAGAAGCCCTCAAAATCCCCGAAATCTCAAAGCACTAGACTCTGTGTTGTCCAGCCGTCTTCTGCCAAAGTCTCCCTTGATCGACGTTCGACGGACCGACGTTGGGAATCACTTTCCGTGTTGTACTGAATTGTAGTGGTTAGAATACTGCTCAGGATATGTTTTAGCCCTACTAGTTAAATAAGACTAGTTACCATGACAGTCAACCACAAAAGAAATCGCAGCAATATTATTTTCAGACCCATCACAATACAAGCCAAGGGCATACTGGAAATGTTGGCTTGTATTGGAGGCAGCGCGGCTTCCCGACTTGCATCCACAATGCCGGACAAGCAATAGCAGTGATGTTGAGGGTTCAAACCTAAACCCTAAACCCTAAACAACCCTAAACCCTAAACCCATCAGCAGATTATGTGGGGCTGGTAGGTAAGAAAGTGTTTTTGGGGGGTTGGTTGCTGTGCTTGTAACCCCACGTCAGACGGGCCAATGATGTTCTAAGCTGGCAGCTCTACATGTTCAAGTCAGTCTCTTAAGAGTTTAGAAACGAGACTATACGAATGTTTATCCTATACTCTCTCTCTCTCTCAACTTCTCTGTTACCTTTGGGGTTTATTCTACTAGAACATCTATAATAGAATATACCCCGAAAGTCCCCCTATATTACTGGCCCGGTCCAAACTATTGAGCAGACCCGAAGCTGTCTTGCAACCATACATACTGCAGCCTGAGGGCTCAGCCAAAGCCCCCGGCGGCTGCCCTTATAAACCCCGAGCTGCGGTTTACGGTTCGAGGTTTCCGGGTTAAGGTTTCAGTACCAAGCCCCCGGATCGGTCCTAAACTTCGCCCAAGGTTGGCATGGCGCAGCGCTTCCAAGGCTCATTAGAACGCGCGCACCTGGTCGCACGGCGCCGGTGCTGCTGCGATGGGTGAAGTCTGTTTGAGGAAGTAGACTGCACCGGGAAGGCTCGTAGTGAAGTAGACTGCACCGGGAGGGCTCGTAAGGGCTCCAAGAAGTCGTACCTTCTCTGTGCCGTCAATTCCGTGTTGCGAAAACCTTAGGAGTGAGGACATCTGTCCAACAGGACTTTAGGCTGTGGGGCGACCCAACACTACCCTGTGCTTCTTCGTGGTACGGTACACCACTGGGTCACGGACTGTCGCCCACAGGTCATGCCTAAAGGTTCATGTGAGGCTCTGGGTGCTCACAGTCTTGCCGCCTACTCACATAGCCACAGGATGTCTTTGCATGTCAGGTTTGGTGTTGCGAAACCGTTTTTCGGTGCTCGGTCAGAGTCCCAGCAGTGTCATGTCCTGCCGCTCTTGCTGTTGAGCTTCGCAAATAGCCGGACCAGGGGTTCGCTTGACGTTCATGCGCCATCCTGTGTTGCGGATGGAGGGCTCGGGTAGACCAGTGCTTTGGTCATGCAATGCTATTTTGTCCCCCATTATTGCATACCTGCATCCCTATACTGAACCTGAAACCCGTAAGCTCTTTATCCCGAAACCCCCCGAACCCTTGAAGCCCTTCCCTAAACCCCGAAACCCCTGAAGCCTTAAACCGCTGAACGTAAACCAAAACCCAAACCCTGAACCTTCCACCCCCAACCTGGAAACCCCAAACCCAAACCCAAGGCCCTTGCATCCCTTAACGCCTAAACCCGAGCCAAAAAGCTACATCCCCAAAATAGACGCTAAACCGCTGAGCGCCTAAACCTTAAGGCCCTATAAGTCGAGAGCCCCTCAACAAAGCAATCCGAAAACCCTACTCCGTAGACCCGAAATTCCAAAACCCCTTAAGAACAGTGACATACACGGATAACTCTTGTCGCAGGCGAATCAACGAGCGATGATTCGGCCAGCGAGGCGTGAGCCAGCGCAGGAAAATGGTGGTGGTAGTAGTAGTAGTAGTCGTCGTCGTGGTGGTGGTAATCGTAGTAGTGGTAGTAGACGACCATGACGACGACTTTGACCGTACTAATTTTAGAACTACACCACTTACTCCATTACTTTGTGCTGCCACTAGTATTAAAGTATTTGGCTTCTGGTGTTGAAATATTTTTAGTCTTCTTCGACATTGACATTTCCGCGCAGTCCTCCCTTTCGCCCCGAGACACAAGATCCTAAACTGCAGCTCCACGACCCAAGCGCTCAAAAACTTTCATATACCCTGGACGACCTGATGAGACCGTCAAACCACCTTGTAGCAACCTAACCACCCGAAATAGAAAGGCCGCCGAGCCCTGAGCCCTTCCATCACCCAGAAGCCTTCCAACGACTGTTGAAACCACAGCCCCCGAACCATCACAATGCAAAATAAGCAACTCGTCCCCTTCCCAATTCAAGAATCATTAAAGTAATGATAGCAACATACGGCAGCCATATAACACGAAACTAGCGGCGAGGCCGAGATGACCGAGCAGGCGTTGGACGAAGGGATGAAGGCCCAGTGAAACGACTTTTGGGGTTTAGGTTTAAGGTTTTGAGAGTTTGGAAGGCCGGTGACAAGACGTCTCGTTGCGGTCCTTTCATTCGAAAGGGTTCCGGTAGGAAGGAAGTCCTTGATAACATTCTTTGGGCTTTATGCTATTTACGGTAGTTTTTGGGTTCTGATAGTTTGGATCCGACTTCGCTATAGTTTGCTAGAGTCTTGGGAAGTTTTGGTGTTCAGGCTCCGGGCGTGCAAGCAAGCGCTGTCGGGCCCCCAAGTGCCGATGCTACACCAAGACCCCTACACCGATCTTGCCCTGCGATGCCAACAGCAACCGTGGACCAACGTGCAAAGGTCTACGCGTTTAGGCCCTTAAACACAGTACATTTATACCTTACATCCCGGTTTCTCAAGCAAAAAACTTCAATCCTGCGCCCTTCGGTTCCCCAACTGTCTCGTGAGATTTCTCTAAATGCCTCATATTCGCAATGGTCTGTTTGGCAAGCCTTTTTTTCCGGCACCCTAAACGCCGGGTTGCACGCTCATAGAAACCCTTCCAGCAACCGTTGTGGAAGTTTCCCTAAAGCCTAGACCTTAAACCCCTAAACCGCTAACCCTAAACCCTGCCCTCTAGCTCGGCCCTCAGTCCCGGATTTGTGTTTGTCCACAGGAGACTGATGACACACGCAGCGAGGAGGCAAGATCATCGGGCATTTAGGATTGCGCAAGTCCAGTTAAACAGGTGCAGCCGGCTTAGCTCACGAAAAAGGTGAATCAGTTTGATTTGGTTTAGATAGGACATCGCTTTAAGCAGCTTCATTAAGCACTTCTCAGTACTTGTTTCCTTGAGTTGATGTGTATGTATGTATTTATGAACGTATGAATGCATGAGTGAATGAATGAATGAATGTATGTATGTATGTATGTATGTATGTCTGTATGTCTGTATGTACTTCTGTATGCGTATATGAGCTTTTTTCGAATGTTTAGTCCTGCACATGACACATATGCATAGCCCTACTATGATGAACAAACAGCGAGGTCATCGAGTAAGATGAGGCGGCGGGTCCTTACAAAGCATGACCGGCCGAACTTTATTGTATTATCTGCGGGGAAGTTCACCTTACTTATGTTTGGGCCCCCTCTCCCTCTCTCTCGCTCTCTCTCTCTCTCTCTATATATATATATATATGTATATCCTGTAGGCCTGCTCTACCTAAATTAATCGTTTCGGGACTCCGGCCGTGGACGCCAAAATGTCATTCGAGAAGCTAGATCAATGCAGAAGGGCATGAGCAGGCTATCTCCCCCGACACTTCCCTATCTCTTGCACGGGAAGAATGCTACTGCATGCAATTTGCCAGAACACCAAGGCGCCATGTGAGAATGCCCGCATTCGCGCTGGGCTTGCTTGAACGCATACAGTTAAAGATGAGAAGGTTGCAGTGTCACTGGGTGCAGCCCGTTGTAGTTCAGTTTACCTAGTAGTTGATGAGCCAATGCATGTGTAAAACGGGTTGGGTGCTTTTACTTTACAGATAGGTAGCGGAGGCCCTCGTTACAGGATTCCGGATCCTCGGAACTGGAGTCTGCGTCGCAGCGCGAATCCGATTCTGCCTGCAGGCTGCCTATGTTCCTACATGCAGACTGACACCAGACCTATAAGACAATTGCTGGTTTTCTTCTTCCCAGAGACTCGTCCCTTGATGAATGATCCCTTCAAGTTAGTGCAATCCTGGCTTCAGGCTGAGAAAGAACGGACACGGGAGATCCCGTTTTGCGGGTCTTGTTTGCTAAGGATCCCACGGTTTGGGATTCAGATTCGGGTCCAGTGTCTACGCGCGTATTCTATACAGCTGTAGCACAGTTGGGACCTCTGATGAAAGGATCCGTAGTTCTGAAATCCTTAAACGGCACGTTGAGTCTTGAAGCAGAAACGGTCGTGGAGATTTGGACGAGGATTTCGGAGTCAGGCAGCGCAACACTGCACGGAGCCCTCGTTTTTGGGGGCCACGCGGTGGCGGAGTCTTGCATGTCCCCAAGACAGCCCTGTTCGCTTTCTTTCGGGTTCAGGGTGCTGTCAGGGCCTACTTGGAGGCTCCTTGGTAGTTAGAAGTATGGTTATAAGTCCCCTAATATGGGTTATGACTATAGTTACCTTACTTATAACCCCACTTATGACTACCCATGAGATCCCATGAACCGCCAAGTGGGGATTAGGGCTAGCGGCAAGGGTTTGTCAGGAGCTTGCAAAACAGTTCGATGGTGCTGTTGAGCCCTACTGTCGATACACATGGTCTGGTCATTGAGGTCGCGAACAGACCCTAAACCGTAAACCGTGAACCCTGCAATTATGGTTCGCAGGGAACTTGGAAAGACTTCAATTCTCAGCTTACGACTTCCCCCCCACAGCAGCATCGCAGGCAGCTTCGGATTCGACCAGCGTGGCGGACTTACCGGAGGGATTCCGAGACAGACTTCGTGTGATGGGAAAAAACCTGATTGCAAGTAACGTGCACAGTGCGTGAATGCACGGCAGAACCCGTAAACCCTAAATTCTAAACTTGAGCCGTTCGATTCCTGTTAAAAGCTGCCCTCTGCCGGGCATTTTCGGAAATCTGCAAGTTCATGGCGTAACTTCAAGCAGTGGACCTGGAGTGGGCTGGCGCTCGTACTGAAAGCAAGAGGCGACATGATGATTCTCATGTGTTTCATTTCTGTGAACTTTGTGGGAACAGGTGTTTACTGTTCGGGTTTAGGGTTTGGGGTTGAACTTGCTTCCTGCGGGTTCCTGTGATTTCCAGCCTTTTTGCTTCCACTCAGACCGCGGCATCAAGCTCCCGCACTTTGATGCGAGCAGATGCGCCTTCGGCAGAATGAGTCTGGTTCAGGATTTAGGCACCGTTTTTCAAGTGTGTTTTTGGGGGTTGCAGGAGTTGCAGAAGGAAGAGGTTCGATTTGGGATCGTAGGGGTCGTTTCGCTACAGCTTATGTAAGTCAAGAGTGAAGTTTAAGTCGAGTGCTTCCCCAATCTAGTTACAGTCATATCTCCCACCTCAAAGCTTGACGAATTATTCAGGCCTCCACTTCACACTTGAAGCACTTGCACTGCCACAGCTCAAGATCCTTGTTCGCGAATCCCAAGAGGAGCTAAGGGCGGCCAGTGGCAGGCCCACGCCGAACATATGCCAACTCTTTGGCATGATCCCCAAAACCCCAAACCAACGAAGCAAAAGGAGCCCAAAACCCTAGACCCCAGCAACAATGATGACATGGATCAGACTTGCTTCTAGCAATACTGGCCAAGGCTATACCTGTAGTAGTAGCTGCTCATTCTGGAACCTTCAATCTCAACAGCCGAAAACTCTGGACCCTCAAGGCCAAAGCCCAACACTCTAAACGCCCTAAACCCCAACCCAAAACCTTAAACCCTAAACCCCTAAACCCTAAACAACCTCCATGCAAACCCCTCAACGCTACCTCGCTACATTAGAGATTAGAATCAGAAGATGTCTACCAGGCGCCGGAATTTATTCCGAGTTGGCAGGCGAAGGCTTAAGGGGGGACAATTGGTCAGAAGCTTGTGTTTGAGGAGTCTGCACCCTAAACCCCTAAATCCCCTCCACCCCTACACCCCTCCACCCCTAAACCCTAAAAACACCCTAAAGCCCTAAACCTTAATCGGCAGATTCCTGGCTTTGGCTCTGGGGGTTCTAGGAGGGCTCTGTAAGGCCTCTATATATGGGTTCAGCAGGGGCTTTGTCGAAGGGCTCTATAGGGTGGTGGGGAAATCCCCAAATAAGAATCCTTATAGAAGGGATCCTTAGTCCTACCTACCTTCATCCGACTTTTTAAGGCTTCCAAATTTGGAGTTAAAGCACGAACTGGCCCAATTTGAGGCGTTCGGCAAGGGGTTGCCAAGTTTGGGCATTCCGCCAGCGGCAGTTCCGAAAGCTAAGCAGTGCACATGTCCAAACCCAGGGCCGTAATGGTTTGAAGCCTCGTTCGATGTGCCCTGAGCTTTTGTCCCAAGTTTCCTGAACCCTCAACCCTAAACCGTGAAACCTCCTTCGTGCAGCTGTTCTCTGGCATTCCTTGAGAACCGTGCTCTTTGCTTCGGGAGCCTTTGTCGTTTTTGTTTAGGAACGGTTTAGCGCTTAGCCTGTATTGTGATTCTCTGCCTTTTTCGGAAAGGGTGTAGAGGGGTGGGCGTCCAAGAATCAGTGTCCCTATATGAGGCCACCTCTTAGCGGATATTCACAGCTCCTGAAAACTTGCAAAAGGGATCAATATGCGCAGGTTCACTTCTGTACTGGTTTGTTCACGGAGATGATGTGTGTGTGAGAGAGAGAGAAAGGGAGTGAGAGAGCACCTTCGATTCCTGGCTTCTTCTTGGCGGCTGTGTAGATAACTTTCGATCGCTTATCATGATAAGGTGAACCTTTTTTGGGCTAAGGTACTCTGCCCCTAAGTCCTTTGATGTTGCACAATCCGAGCAGGCCGCGGTGGAGCCGTGGTGGAGCGCTCCACAGCATGGGCCTCTGAATTCCGGCGAGGGAGGTGTAATATGAGGTTCCATGAAAATAGGCGCGCCTCAGCTAGGCAGCGCTGGAATCAGGGGTAATTATACCATGAGAGTCCGTGATTGTTTGGAAGTCCCATAGTTGCGGTGAAGGGTTGTGAGATCAGCATTCTACACGTCCTCCGGCCAAGCTTTCCATGCGACGCAAAATCTGCACTTAAACACTGTCGGCCCTGTAGAGATCGAGCCTCCTAGAGCCCTTTAAACGACCAATATGATGGAGGAGAGAAAGAGGGCATGAATGCAGGATTGCTGTGACATGTGGTTAGAGCGGATTTTCGTTGCACTGTTTCCTTCGTGATATCACAGGCATTGCTGTCATGGTGTGTGCGATGTCTTGTGTGCTCATTCCGTTCTGCGGGGTGCATAGTCTCAGCATGGGAATGTGCACACCGTAAACAGAGACCCACGAGCGCATGTGTACGTTGAGATTCCTCTTTTCGCCTGCGCATGAACCCACTGAGCCAAGTCCCTAAGCTTTGGCGACAACGTTCTTAAACAATTTCGATGGTTTGTCGTCCTTCTACTCTTTGCTGCTGATAGAGTTTGCGGTGCAGGGGTGCGCGCGGGCTTGGGTTTAATGGTGTAGGCTTTCACTAGTGTTCCGCTTGTGGTTCCAACAATTCGCTCGCATTATCTCACCCGACACCCCAAGGCCCCAAGCCGGACATCATACGATGTCCAGGCCTCAGATGCCCAAAGCAACAACAAGGCTTGTGACAGTTCCAGTGGAGCCATGCTAGCACAGAAACAGGTCAGCGTTATTAGCCCCGGAACAAAGAACGCTTGTAACAACTTTGGACAGATTTCTATCTAATGCTATTACGGAGGGACCTTATTGAGAGGGTCGATATCCCCAAGGGTCCCCCTAATCCTAATTGAATCATAGACCATAAGCGCTAGGTGGTGCACACGCGACTACGTTGTAGCAAATTACGAATGACAGGATCTTCTATGTGCAGATGCCCCTGATGGTGTACCAGGCACAGGAACTCGGAATGCCGCTAAGGAAGATTATTGAATGTCTTGTACACATCCTTGCGAAGAGCGGTCGAAAGCCTAAGAAGTGCCCCTAAACCCTAAACTCCTTGAGTGGATTTCTTGCTTTTGCTCGAGGAGCCTTCCGGAAGAGTGTAACCGGCAAACCACAAACGCCTTAAACGTCATGCCTACTTTTCTCATCAGGATTTCGGTGAGTTCTGGGATTGCAGGGTGACAGAACTGAAGGGCGTTACAGTGTATCCAACAAGCTAGAGCATGGAAATAGGACGATTTATGTTGCTTTCTTGGTCGACATTGTCGTTGTCGTTGTTGCTGTTGATGTTATTGTAGTTACAGTGAAGTTGTTGCTGATGTGGTACTACTGCTGCTGCTACTTCCACTACTACCACCACTACTATTACTACTGCTACTGCTACTGCTACTGCTACTGCTACTGCTACTACTACTACTACTACTACCACCGTACTACTACTACTACTACTACTACCACTACTACCACTACTACCACTACTACTACAACTGCTACAACTGCTACTACTACTACTACTACTACTAACTACTACTACTACTACTACTACTACTACTACTACTACTACTCCTCACCCTCCTGCTGCTGCTGCTGCTCCTGCTACTACTGCTACTACTACTATTACTACTACTACTACTACTACTACTACTACTCTTCCTACTTGTACTGCTACTGCTACTGCTGCTGCTGCTGCTACTGCTACTGCTACTACTACTACTACTACTACTACGACTACTACTACTACTACTACTACTACTTACTAATACCACCACTACTACTACTACTACTACTACTACTACTACTACGACTACTACTACTACTGCGACGACGACGACGACGACTACTACTACTACTACTACTCCTGCTGCTGCTGCTGCTGCTACTACTATTACTACTACTGCCGTAGGTCTGGCTGTAGATCCCAGGCGTTGGTCACCAACCAGGCATATCTGTACTTGCAGATCTGAGGCCTGGGGTGGTTGGGTCGCAGGTTTGCAGGTTTGTCTTCAAGTACGCTGGAACAGACACCAGTACTGCGGCAACCCTCCCGGGTCTGTTCGTCTCATGCTTTGTCGGAATCGAGATATCTTGGACACTCATTTGGATCTATATACTGGGTCGTGGGATGGCTTATGGGGATTACCGTTGAACATATGCACATCAAGATGACGAAGAGATCCCTGAACCCTCTTGGCCCGAAGTAGCGAAGCCCTATACCTACCAGACGTAAGCATTCAGCCCCAAAGCCTTTTGGGACGATTCAAAGCCCTGCTGCACCGGAAACTGCAGCCCTCGGCTCTTGGTTAGGATCTCTCAGTTCTTGGCCGCGTGGAGTAGTCTGAACCACATGACAGCCCTGCGTAACCATGCATGCTACTAGGTCTTTCTGTCTATTAAAGTGTGGAGGGACTGCTATGCGGAATGAGTCATCCCATGGTTACTAGACAGCCTTCACAAAAAACCTATTGTTAACCGTTACGCCGAGCTCGAAAAACGGAGCCCACCCAAATCCTCACCTTCGAGAGGTCGGACACGCTGCACACCTGCCTGCGCGAGATTCCTCCGAAGTATGCGGTCTAATACGCGTCCAACTCGGGTCAAGGATGCAGGTTTACGAGCTCCATCGAGGTTGTAGGGCTCAGGGTTTATGTAAATGTAGGGATCATGCTTGGGATGTGCACATGCGCGATCTCGGCGTGGAGACCCCGGCCGTGTGTCCAGCCAAAGCAGCAGAGGGAACAAAGAGTCTTCGATGTCGATGTACTCGTAGATGTTGGTGATGACCACCATATACCATGATGACAGTGCCTTCATGCGCAGGGTCACAAGGCACCCTCGCATACGAATTCGCGGCAAGCCGTTTCAATCCGCGCTTCGAAATGCTTCTTGTACATGCTAGTTACCTGCTAGTTGCCTTAAGTGGTTGATTTGGGTTGTCGAAGTCATTCTCAATCTGGGAATTGTGATAGGGCCCGGAATGAATTTCCATATTCCTTATGGTTATTGAGCCTTGCAGCAACCCGACACCAGCTCACATCCCTTCTATGCCTCGACCGCCAATTCTAAACTCTGAACCCCCTGAACCCGGAAGCCCGACTCCAAATTTCCCATAAGCATTACGCAATATACAACGCTTGAATGTGAAAAGTCCATAACGAGCCTGTAAGAGTATGGGTCCAAGTATTCAAAAAATTGAACCTCAGACGGACAGAGCTTCCTATGTGATACTTCAGGTTTAAGGTGTAGGGGTTTGGGGGTTTAGGGTTTAAGGTTTAGGGGTTTAGGGTGTAGGGTTTCGGGGTTTAGGGCTTAGCGGTTTAGTGGTTTAGGGTTTAGGGGTTTAGGGTTTATAATTTATAAGGCTATAGGGTTTTTCATCTTACAGGGTTCCAGCTCCTACTAAAGTTCATTAAGTCTTCGGTCTTGGTCAGGAAGTTCAGGACCTTACTAAGGTTTCGGGTGGAGAAACAAAATGCATGAAGCACCTTTTCCAACACTGGGGAATCCGACTGTTGCGTTTTGCTCAATGAACGAAATTCTGACGATGTGGTGCCATGCATACTAAGCGTGCTGTCCGCGACCGTCATTGTTCCTCGCTCAGTGGCTCTGAGAGTAACCCTAACCCCTAAACCGACTCCTTTTCCAATGGAGCCCCATGAAATCTAAGCTGGTTGAGGCCTCGGTTCACCTATTTGGTAGAATGGCTCAGGGCCGTTTGCAAGCAGTCAGGGGGGTCAGGTTTTATTCCGAATGCCTTGCATGGCACAATGAACCTCAGAGACGCATGAACAAGAGCATGCAATTAATCGATATACAAAGTTTTCATAGGCACCTCGGAGGGCATCAAATGGCCAACACATGGAAACAAACTTTAAAATCCTCAGCTCAAGCTTCAGATGCAATCCGTGTGCATCAGACCCTCGCGTGACGTGTGCGCCGTTTTGGCTGTTGCTGGCTCGAGTGCAGATGCCGCGTAATCTCACAAGCTTGGTTTTAAACCCTGCAGCCTGCATTCAGGATTTAGGGTTTTCCTGATTGGGGACCTACTCTTGCAGGTTCTCGAAGAGCATGACCAGGTCGCACGATCATCGCCTCAACTTAGCAACTACATGGGAATCGTGCGTCCGGAGTTGTGTGGGTGTTTCAGACATTTGTGGACACCAAAGTTCAAGTCTTTAATTCAGGGACCCCCTAAATGCCGATCATCCCCCGTTTACTCCGGTCCTCAAGACTGGGGTCGCCAGATCTAACTCCGAACCAAAACAATCCTAAGCCTAAACCTTAAGCCCACAGATACCGCCAGCATGGTCTTCGATGCTGCTGGTGCGGATTTCGAGGGCTGCCTGCAGAACCTGACACTCAGCTGCTCCACCGTCTTCTCGGGCGGTCTAGTGCTCTGATGCCATATAGAAAACCTATGAAGAAAACCCCAAACCCCAAAAACATCCTGTAGCAAGAGTAATACTTGTCCATAATAGGGGCCCCCTAAATCCTAAACCCTAAACCATTATAGAGTCTTTAATGGCGGCTTTGGGGATTCCTAACTATCGTTCGGGTCTAGTAGAGGGTAGATGGAGGGTCTAGGCTATCATAGTGAAGCCCAAAAAGTCGGAACATGGATCTCGAATGACTGGTGACTAGTGCTAGGATCCAACTTTCTGGCTTCTACTTTAGCCTCTGTAGGAACCCTTAATTCTGGATTTTGTGAAGGACCTGCACTGATACCTATTCGAATTACTAGGGCCCCTGTCTGAACATTCTTGGGTCCACTGAGCCTGGGTGCAAGGAAGGATGGACGTTTCCTCACCGCAGCGGAGATTCGACAGTTTGTGCTGGCGGGCTTCGTCAAAGTGCCGCGGCTTCGGACCACAAGGAAAGCCCTAATAGAACATTCTTAGGTATATGTTCGCTAAGGCGTTTTTGGTGAAACCATGTTAATTTTTCTAAACAATCATCCTGACAAGCAAAAACCCAAAACCCTCTTCAACCCCTAAACACAAAAACCCACCAAACCCCAAAGCCTGGCCTAAACCCTGCGACCCGATTGTCGAAAATCCCGACATAATTATGCTCTCAAAGGTCAACCTGTAGTCAACCTTAAACCCTAAACCGTGAGTCACCTTTAAGACAGGAAGCTGGGAGAAGTACTTCGAAGGATGGTAGTCGGTAGGGTTGGAGACTGGTTAAGGGCTGAGGGTTCTGGGTAATGTGGGCGGGCGGCTGGGTTCCCAACAGCACTAAACCCCCGAACCCCTGAACCCCAAACCCTAAACCCCTGAACCCCTAAACCCCCGAACCCCAAACCCCTAAACCCCTGAACCCATAAAGCCCAAACCCCCAAACCCCTCAACCCTAAACCCCCCAGAGAGTTTCTTCAGGTGCGAGGTGCCTTGTCACGTGAAGCCGTTCAGCAGGCGGCTGAGGATCGCACCTTCCCTCAACATGGGACCCTGAACTGAGTTTAGGGTTTAGGGTTGAGGGGTTCATGGGTTTAGGGTTGAGGGGTTCAGGGGTTTAGGGGTTTAGGGGTTAGGGCTGCCTTAAACCCTAAACCCCTAGAGGTAGGTAAGACAAT
>CAJNJA010087774.1:0-13946 GCA_905231915.1 Symbiodinium necroappetens
GGTTCCTAAACCGGCATTGCGGTTCCGGCGGTTCCTGTGGAATCGGTTCCATTTCGCGGTTCCAGTTCGGTTCGTTACCTTTCATGCATACATACATGCATACATACGTGCATACATACATACATACATCCATCATACATACATACATACATACATACATACATACATACATACATACATACATACATGTGTATATATATACAATATACATACATACGTACGTGCGTACATACATACATACATACATACATTCATTCATTCATTCATTCATTCATTCACAAACACGCACATGGAAGCACACACAGGTGTTCAATGGTCCAAAAATTTCAATTTTGCCCAGATTCCACTTCCAGATGGGCGATGGTAACGTGTTCGAGATGGGAGGAGGTCCGCACAAACCCACATGCAGCATCCCTTAGCGAGGCGGGAAGGATGAGAGAAGTGAGTGAGTTCTCTTCTGGATTTACCATTTGGGTGGCAAGTGTTTCTAGTGATCAGATTTATCCTGCAGGCCTTCCAAGGTTTGCACATTTTTGCGCGGTTGCTGGTCTCTGCAGCTTCTGCCCAAGAACCAGCATCTAGCAGCATGGAGAAGCAAGCCATCCTCGGTACAGCTTGGGCCCCAGTTGGGTGTTTTTGGGCCGCTTCGAGGAGCGAAGCGGATGACAAATTGTCTTTGTCGCAACTGAACGTGCGCCAGTGGTCATGCTTGGCTTCTTCGTTGCTGCTGCCCTAAGGCAAACTTTGTCTCCGTCTTCATGCGGCAGAAGATGAACGTTTAGAGTGATCATAGACGCTGGGTTGAGGCTGTCTGACAAATACGGCATTTTCAGCACACACACACACACGAAGACGCATTCGCAGATATACATATGCATGCGTTCAGTTTATACACATATCTCTAAATATATATATATATATAGAAAGAGAGAGAGATAGAGGGAGAGCGACAGAGAGAGCGAGCAAGGGGAGCAATCCCCTTGCTCGTAGCCCTGGCGAAAGAAAGAAAGAGAGAGCGAGAGGAATTTGGCAAGAGGCAACTCTTGCCTGTAGCCCTGGCGAAAGAAAGGAATTTGTAGCAAGGGGGGTAACCCCCTCGCCCATAACCCTGCCGAAAGAAAGAAAGGAATTTGTAGCCATTTTGGCTCAAGCAGCGAGTGCTCAAGCCCCGAGCCCCCTCAGAGAGAGGGGCAACCCGGGCGTTCAAGCAGCGAGTGCTCAAGCCCCGAGCCCCCTCAGAGAGAGGGGCAACCCGGGCGTTCTCCTGAGAGAGGGAGCCGGGCCATCTTGTTGAAGGGACAGTTTGCAGAACTACGCGCCCTCGCGAACAAGGCCCTCCTCCGAGTGATGATAGGTGGCTCCGGAGCTCGGGGGGACCATTGCGCTGACCTTTCGGGACATTGTCAAACCTCTCCGCCGGGGGGATCGGCGAGCCTACCCCATTACTTCTCCCTTGCGCTCCTTGATTCGAGGTACGCTGGGAGGGGGACGCCTTCATCTACCTGTCCGTGATTTTGGCAGGGACACAAAGACCGCAAACTTCCTGGGGACAGCAATGGCAGGGAACAGCAGCTGGGGGGGGGGGGGGCATGACGTGTCCCCGACGCCGATCTATGACTCCCCCCCACCGCCAGCGGGAGCCTACCAAGCAGACCTCCTCAACCTCATGCTGGACAGCCCCGGGGAACCGCTGGGAGGCTCACCTCCTAAACGCACCAGACAAGCTGAAAGCTCGCCAGGGGGACTGTCAGACAGCACTGGCCTGGAAGAACATGTTAGGCGACCAAGAGTGAAATCTGCGCGGAGTTCAAGAGAAGGGGGCTCCACAAACCTGACGAGCTTACCTGGAATGGGGTGGCGCACTGGGTGCAAATGGTGCCCTTTGAAGCAGCAGCTGAAGTCCCCAACACAGCAAGGGGGGCAGGCCCCACAGAGGGGGACAAAGCCACCGCACACCACCGTGACCGCTTTGAAGCTCGAGAACGAGGGGACCTGCGTCATGAACAACCAGTAGCCCAACATCCGCCACAGCCACGGGGGGATCAGGCAGCCACAATGGATCTTAGCGGAGAACAAGCTGCCCAAGCCCCTTCAGAACGCCGGGCACCAAGCTGATTCGGCAGCAGGAGGGCTCCAAGGGGGAATGGCGAGACCCGTGACCACTTGAGGGGGAGTCGCGTGGTGGAGGGGGACGGCGACCATGCCCGACGGAGACAGCGGTGCGGCGAGCTCGACCACGCCATCCACGCCCTTTACGCGATCCACCGGACCGAGAGTTGAGGGGCTGCACGCAACTGAGCCACACAGGAGGCGCCCCTTACAAGCCCCAGCTCCTTAGACAATGACGACTAGCCTTGCCGTTGATTGTCGCTTTGAGGTACGTAACCTGTGGGGATCTCAAACTGCTGTGTGCTGCGTGGGGGACCGGGGAGTTGGGGCATATTTTCGACAAGTCATGTGAAGCTTCCTGGGCAGTAGTAATGTACTCCGCAACTGCTGTTGAACTCAGTCTGCTTGCACCTGTCCTGTCACCAAGCCCAAAGGAAATCAACCAGGCTTCGGGGATGGGGTGGGAAGGTCGAGGCAGTGCTGTGCGAGGCTTGTGTTCGGGATCAGGTGGGGAGGCAGGTTAGCCCAGGATCCTGTCCATGTCACCAGTGGAGTTGGGAAGTGGAGCTCCCGCAACATCCAGGAAGGGGAGCAGTACAGCAACGGTAACCTTGGTAGTGCAGCTGAAGTTGGTGTTGTTGGTGTGTTGAGACAATTGTACTGCCCCTCGCACCAGTGACAGTCGGAGTGCCCATGGAGGACCTGGATGCTGCCTGTGGTACCTTGTCCATCGGTGATGGTCTTAGCAGGGGTGTCTTTCTGGGGGGGTCAGTCGTCCAGGCACATCCAGGGGAACGTGGATTGCCCTCAGCCCGAAAGCGGCCGCACCGACAGACAAGCGCGCGCCATGGGGGTAGGCCTTCGGGCCAGGGCTTCCTGAAGCCCATACCCCTAGCAAGCAAGCAAGCAAGCAAGCAAGGAATTTTGGCTCAAGTGCCGCACCTTTGCTTAGGGGTCTGTGACACCCCTTTGCATCGGGGAGGGGGGTGACTGGTTTACTCGAGGGTGTCTCCCCCTTGGAAGCCAGCTCACTCGACTCCTGCGGTGCTTGAATCGTACGCCCGCCACATCTAACTTCCGTGGAGGTGGCTGGGTGAGGGATTACCCGTACGTCAAGTTCGTGACTCTGGCAAGGACGAGAAGATAGTTATCCTTGCACTTCGTGAGAACATGGCGACAACAGGGACATCCCCTTTACACCCTGGCGCAACCACTCCCCGAGAGTGCCTCAGATGCAAAGAAGTCCGTCTTACCATAGGGGACATGATCGTTCTGACCGAAGACCAGAGCAGAGGAAGGCCCACCCCAGGGCCGCGTGAAAGGTCTCCTTTACCTCGACGACGTAGAGGACCACCAAGTTGACCGGGGGCCCCTTTGGTGAGCTCTGAGCGGGGAAATGAGCCTTTAGCAACGATTTTCCTTCTCTGTGAGTAAACCCAATCACCTAGCGCCGTACCTTCCAAAACAACTTTTGTTTCAGGCACAGTGATATGCATGTGTAACTTTTTCTCTTCCTTTCAAGTAGTCTCTCCACTCGCTTTTTCGCGTGAACACGAGGGAACACCCCTAGGAAAACTTTTCCTTGTACTATATGACGGGCCGCAGGAGCCATCCATTTACCGATATGCCGTGCCTCCGCTCGAGGCTCTAATTAACCAGCCACGTGCCTTTCACAGCAGCTTGCAGGGGAATTTCTTCCTCTATGTCTTGTTATTTGGGGCTCTACTTGACATGCTTTCATGTTTTCAGGGGAACCTGCCTCTGCTGCGTCATGCACCGGAGGCCGTAACAACTATCTAGGGAGTACCCTTCCTAAGCTGCCATCGTGTTGTGGTTGTCTTACTCTGCCTTTGTTATGCCGTCTATCATCCTGATTAAATTTGCCTCAGTGGTGCAAGCTTTTCCCTCCACCAAAACGGACGGGGGCGCCGACGCGCGCTGGCCAGGGGGGCAACTCCCTGGCACAGCCCTGGCGAAAGAAAGGAAGAAGAGGGAGAGCGAGCGAGAGGGACAGAGAGACAGCGCGGGAGAGCGAGAGAGGTGTGGATATATCTCTCTCTCTCTCTCTCTCGCTCTCCCTCGCCTTCTTTGGCTCGTCTGTCTATGCAGGTGACTGGACTCTGGTCGACCACAAGGATGCAGCCTTCCACAAAGAAGCGCTCGGACGATGCAGTGGCTCTCAGACGCTTTGAAAGCTTGGTCAGGCCGGCGGATTGCAAGTGGGATTGCACGACGCCTCAGTGTTTAGTCCTGGCATGTCCCTGCCTGGCTGTTCAAGCATTCTTTGTGGATAAACGATGACAAGAACAAACGACAACGACAGTCAAGCAGGAGCGAGACCTCCAAACGAGGCATTTCTGGTACAAAGTTGTACTACAACCCAGCACAATCCAGCCAGGCCCAGTACTAAAGTTGTATTAATATCCAGATTGGTGGTTTTGATTCGGACCATTAGGAGATGTTAAACGGGTTGTTTTACAATCCCATTTGTAAGCAGATGCTCATCAGACATTGATTGCCGCATGCGCGGGTGCACCAGAATGGAGGGCCAATGGACTTCTGAAATTTGTGAACTCTGTGTAGTAGACGACTCCGGCTTCAACATTGCGTTACATGACACTGCGTAAAATTCAGGCACGGCAGCAGTAGCACATAGGTACTCCTGAGTGCGACGTCAGCGCTCGTGCAGGAAGCTTCCCCGATGTTTGCGAGCACCTTCCAATGTGGCAAGTGACGCTCGGTCATCTTGTTTGATGTTCCGCCGAGATTTTAGCAGTATCTGGCAAGTTGACCTTGAGAAGAGAGGTTCAGGTTGCAGTAGTCTGACACCATCCAGGACATGCAGGACATCTCGCTGCACGTGCATCAGCTGGCAGTGGGCGAGCATCCAGGACATTCCCTTGAGCCAGCGGAGGGAACAGGACACCGCAGACGTGCCAGGCAAGAAGTCCGGATTGGCCCTCCTCCTACCCGAGGAGGTCTCGGAGTGATGTCTTCGCCCTTGGCTCTCCTTGGCCGTGTCTTCTGAGGTGCCGGTCGGAGCCTGGAGCTTCTCGCTGCTGCCCCCAGGATTTCCGAGCTTGCTGTGTCACAGGGGAGCCGCATGGCACCCGATGCCTGCAGAGCAAACGGGGTTCTACGCAGCATCGCAGCACATGATGTAGTGCTGCAGTGTCATGGGTTCGTCCAGGACACGAACAACCAATCCTGGCAAAGGCATCGGTTGATGTCATCTGGTTCTTGGCATCAAATTTGTTGATGCGTGTTGGCTGCAAAAGCTTCGAGGTGAAGCCTGCGACGCCTGGCTGCCCAATCTTGCTGACGTCCCAGCAATGGGAAGACCTCAAGGCCACCTATACTCAGCCTCATGTTCGAAGATCAACACTGCGTCGAGCACCACGGGCGCAGGTGTGGACGCAGCTGTGCTTGGAGATTGCCCGCTGCGATAGGAGCCTTGTGCGGGGAGATGGGCGGACAACATGGCGAAAAAGGGTGCAGGGCGTTCCGTCATCGGTTTCAGGAGCTGCCCGCTCCATCAGTGCTTTGGCCAGACGATGCTGACATTGTGGAAGGCCTCACTTCCCCTGATCGTGGCATGCTGATTGTCGGCTTTTCAAGCTGACGAACGTGGCCAGGACCGATCAGGAAAATGGTTGCCAGCAGAAAGAACGGAAGTCCAGAGCGACAAGGACGCCCCTCTCCAAATTTAGTCTCCGCCTATGCAAGCTTCAACCGAAAAAGCTCACGAACGAAAGACCCCTGCATGCTTCGCAGTGTTTCAGCTTCGGCACAACACCGCTGAGCTTCGCGAGGATCTTCCCGAGCGTTCCTTCTGGCTGCTAGCGCCCTTGGCGTCGGCAGACGAAGAAAGCGCAAAGGCTGCGAGCTTCCGCGCGGACTCGGGCGAGTTTAGGGGAACTTGCGATCTCCGTGTCAGCTGAGATTTCCTGGAGTTGTCTTTCGTGGGCCCTTGCCGCCCTGGCCCAGTTCCGGGAGCCGCTCGGAACTGCGGCTTTAGCATGATGGTCTAGTGAGTCTAGTGATAGGGATCTCATGAGCGTTGTGAGCCTGAAGTCTGAAGGTCATCATCTTGGCTGCAACTCGGAAGCAGACTCAGGGATTCGCTGTAAGTGGCCTCGCTTGTGAGACGTCCTGCAAGGTCCATGCCCAGGACCTGGCTCGGGAAACTTGATCCTGCTCTTCCTGAACTGGCAGTGGCCTGAGATAAGCCTGCTTCAAAGTGTCAGAACACGAAAAGCGGGCAGGCAGGCCACCCTACTTCTTTCAGCAAGTGGAGCAGAGCAGTACTGTCCAGACTCCGTTGGCTGTTGGCCTTCCAAGTGTGTACCAAGGCATTGGATGAGGCTGTGGTGCTGGGTCCAATGCCCACTAGCAGCCGTGGATCTGATGTGAAAGGCGGGTCTTCGTTCGCATTCTTACAAGTGCGACTTCGTGATAGTTCTTGATGCATGATTCCGCATGATGCATCGGTCCAGGCTTGTGCATCGATTTGGAAGTGAAGGCAAGCATCAGTTCGAAGCACGGGTGGTGAATGTCCTGGCTGCCTTGAGGCAGGCGAGGAAGGTGCAGCCATCTTCACTGGCTACAAGTTCAGTAGAGCTTGCTCCTTAGAAGCCCCTCAAAAAAGGTGGACGAGTAACTAGACAAAAACACATGTATGCAGCGACGACAGGTGGCAGAGGTGTGCTGTAGGTATGCAAAGCCCACGAAGCTTGCACAACGTTCAGTTGAACTGGGCCAGGCTGATGACGAGCATGTCCGATTTTCAATAAATCGCAACATGCTAAAAATAGACTGGCCGCTTCATCCAGAGGTTTGGTTTTATAAGAGTCTGTACGGCTCCTAGTCCTAGGCATGTTCAGTGAGACTCACCTGTAGCTCGGCTTCCACTAAGGCGGCCGTGAACGCAGCCATTGCAGAGGGCTGAGTTACGCAAGAAGTCACTTGGCAAGTAGAGTTCTTCGAAACTGGCAGGACCCCGAATTCGCCAAAGTGCATCGAAACCTGCAGCAAGAGCGACTGGAGCTCGAGCTCAAGGCCGCGAACGAATGGAATCGGCCGGAAGGCCTGTGAGTTTCTTGCCCAGGCTGAAGACTGCGAGCTGATGCCACTGACCAGCGGGGCATTGCAAGTGCTTCGTTGTCTGCCGAGTCTGTCCTTTCCTCAAGGCTTCAGGTTTTGCCGCCAGTTCGCCGGGTCCAGTAGCAGTCGAGGCTTTGGCGTCTCGAGTTCGTGGCATTGATGCAGGCACTGAGATACCGCGAGAGGGTGTATCGGAATGCAGCGGTGTGCAGGAGGACTCCATGAATATCTGCATGGAAGGAGATGCCATTGCTCTGTGACGGATTGCTTCAGACGGCGCTGCCTTCCGCTCTCGGGGAAGCAATGACACATTCGAAGGCTCGGG
Source organism: Symbiodinium necroappetens (assembly GCA_905231915.1). NCBI lineage: Eukaryota > Dinophyceae > Suessiales > Symbiodiniaceae > Symbiodinium > Symbiodinium necroappetens. The sequence continues at coordinate 7,538 of CAJNJA010087774.1, forward strand.
CAGAGGGATGTGTGAAGTACCAACATCAAATGCATGGAGCAGGTGTTGTCCCTTCCGTTCCAGCCGTCCCATCCACAGTGGTCCAAGCGCTTCTGTTACGAGCGCATGGAGCTGATGGGGGATGCAGCTCTACTCTCAGAGTCTCAGAGAGAGGAAAGAGGCAGCATGCCTGAATAGCCTGTTGTTAACTCAGCAGGTTCTGAAGCTGATGGCCTGTACGCATGCAGCAGCTGCGCTGCCAAAAGCCAGCGAGGTCGCATGAAAGCATTCGATGCACCGCTGCTCTGTACGGCTGCCAAGCCCGTGCAGGGGCAGCTATCATCTGTTGCTCAGTGGTGCGAAACCAACAAGTGGCTACGGCAGGCCTCGACAATCTTGCCACACACGAAATGCGCTGCAAGTGGTAAGACTTTAAGAGTAGACATAAGTAAACCGCGCAGACGCATTGCCCCCGAACGACCGCAATGCGCGTTGGCACAACTCTGGCACAGGTGAATGAGAAGACAATCCAGGTGGGCTCCTATCTTCTTCTCGAATCTTTCAGGCGGCTCAATAGCCCTCAAGTTGGGATTTGCTTATCCAATCCTGTCAGGCCCAAGGAACGTCTGTCGAAGCTACGCCAGGGTCGTGTTCCACAGAAGGCCGGGGGGACGCTGGGTGCTAGACTGCTAGATTAAGCTGCAAAAAGCGGCTGTAAATCCGCCATGCACGCAAGTGCTTGTACGGCTCTAGTGTCAGCGAATGTCATGTAGGCTGTGAAATTGTGCTGTAACAGGGTGCCCTCATGCTCTCCTATATTTGCGGTTGAAGATGTTTGAAACATAGTAAATCATCTCAGACAGGCTTGTAAGAATCCACCAACAGGCCTCGCAGGTGCCGAGTCTCATGCCGCTACTTAACTGGCTACGTGTGACAACTCGACTTCACAATCCAATGTCATGTCGTGGGACAGTGGCAACCAGCAGCAACGTCGCTGATCACGGGAATCTGTTCACATGATACGGGCGCTGATAGCGGCCCCGTACTGCTGCAGCGTCTGACTGGACGGCGGCTAGACCAAGGACTCCAGTATCTTCACTCGGTTGCCAGAAACGGTTGTGATTGGAATGCATTCGCCTCGGGGTGATCTGCAAAACCGTTCCCTGAGTTACCTCGATAGTGTCACCAAGGCTGACGGAAGTATTCCCAAGCACGATCCTCTGCTACCTTCTTGAAGTTTTGTCTGGTCTGCAAGCTGCGGCTCGACATTCTGGGAACCCTGTCACTTACCCTTGGAGCAGAGCCGGAAAACCGAGGGCTGTCTGAAGGCCGCAGTGGTCTCAAGGCGAGGTCAAGGCCGCATGTGTTCTGCAACTCTACAGGGGTGCCATCTTTCAAGACGCAAAAAATACATCCCGCTTAATTGACGTTTTGTCATCGCCGGGAGCATTCGTGCAAGAGCTTCTCAGAGATCAAGACCGCTTTGCTGCTGAGATCGATAAAATCAGCAAAAGAGGACTCGCGGTGCTGGCCGGATGTTTCGTGAAAATGAGATCTCAGCTGCAGGTGGCAGCCGATGCAGTGGAGGCCAGTCCTGCATGCTCCTGGAAGTCGTCAGGAACTGTACGCAGTGAAATCATGACGTGGGTTTCTCTACCTGCAATCCTTGCTTCGGCGTTCCTGCAGAGGCAGCAATCGGTGCCGTCTTCGGCTGTGCTGCGGGTGCCATCAGTGAGTGGCCGACCGAAAGGGTGTCACAAACGTACCAACCCGACCAGACCTTGCCCTCCGTGCCGTAGCCTGAGGGCGGCAGAGCCACTGCACCCTGGTGCCAGTAGCCTCTGCTTGGCCAGCGGAATGGATGCAAGCTGGAGGCTTGACTTTGCACAGTTTCTTCCCCTCTGGTTTCTGCTACCCTCTGCAAGCATGAGCACACTTTCTGCCACAAGCAATCTTGTGGTCGGTGCGAATGCGTTGGTCCTGAACATCTGAGGAAGATCTTCCGGATTCTTGTGCAGCAGGGCCCCAGCACGGTTCCTGTGCTCAAAGCCGAACATGCTGTCCCCGACACGTGACATGCACCTCAGATTTCATGGCTTGTGAGGAAAATGAGAGCATGGACATCAAGGCTGCCGGCACCTGTGGAGACGTGTCAGAACTCGGAGAGCGGTGCCATTGAGGCTGCGTTCGCTGCTCCTCCTTGCCAGACTTTCCAGGTTGGAGTCAGAATTAAAAAAACTGAGCACAGAGCTGAGCGCGCTGCGCCCTGCGCTGCAGGCTGCAGCCTTGGCCGGCCTTCAAACGAGCCTCAATCTCGCTCCTCAGCTTAGCTCGTAGCTCTGAGATCCTGAAACACTCGCAAGAGCTTCAGGACGCAGGCACAGATGCGCATGCGGCTGAGCAGGTGAAGAATGCTTTTGGCCCCTGATCTGCATCAGTATGACACAGACAGGAGACTTCTCCCGCTGCATGTCCAAAACCTGCACGTCCAAGGTTATAGCTTTCGAATCCTGACTGCAGTCAGTCCGACCAACAACGCATACCCGTTGGCCGCCCGAAGCTACATCTGGAGGGGCATGTACGCAGAGAGACAGACAGAGAGAGAGAGAGAGAGAGAGCGAGCTCTTCTTGGCAGGGCATGGGAGGCGGTTTAAGCCCCCCGGCCACTAGGGCCCCCCCACTTGTTATGGGGCTTTGAGGAGGCGTGAAAACAAGGTTGACGTGTTTTCCCCGGGGATCGTTGACAAAAATACCCCCATGGTATTTAAGCTAACCGGGATCTCACGTACAGTACTGTTTTGGGACGTCTGCTTAGGAAAAGTGAGTTTGTCATTCTCATGCCACTTTGTAAAGGTCCCCAACGATGCAAGATACAAGTAATCACAACGTACATCACTCCGAAAGGCATAAAGGGGGCTTTTTCCCAAAGGTCCTTTGGCGAAGTTGGGGATTGTTGCATCGGTAGGCTATACATGATATCTCACCATCATTTTTAGAGCACCGTCGTTCTTGGGATGCTCTCTCTTTCTGCTTTCGTGAGAGCACGTCAACCAAACAAGCGAAGCTTTGCCTTTGTGGCAAGCTGGAGCCAGCTCGACACGATGACATGGCTTGCACGGGAAGGGATTGCTTCGAAGTCAGAAAGCTGGCGAACAAAGCATGGCCTGGTAAGCCGGACAGTAAGAACCCACAAGCAGCAGTCATATCTGGTTTGGACAATTTCCTGCTGCGTCGGCATGAGCTTGTGCAATCATGCGGGTGCAGCAGCAGCTTTCCGCCGGAAAAACAGTAGCAGACAGTCCATGAGTAGCATCTCACCGCGTTTCCTGGTAAAGTTTGTCCGGCCGAGTTTTAGCTTGCTGGCAGACAAGTGGATTGAGGTGTATCACATTGCCGTTTATCACTAAGGCAAGACATTGACCACATTTAGCAATGAGAGACATCTCAGAGATTGTGTTTCATCGCAAACGCATCACAAACTTTGCGATGCATTTACAAGCCGCATTTTCCCGCACAATGTGCCGAAGAGTATACAAACTGAGCTTTTCAAATCCCCGCAAATCCCCGCATTTTCCCGCAAAACGGTTCCGCGTTTTGCAGGAATTTACAAATTAAATTTTCCTGCAAAAAGCCCCGCGCGTCCTTTGCAGCAAAACAGCGCCCTGATGCATTTGTCGCTTGCAAGCACCCAGAGCAGCGAATTGTCCAGACAACCGTAACAGGATACTCCCCTCCAGCTGTCCCCAGTCTTGTCGTTGCTGCCCAGTACGGTATACCAGACTGCGTGACGTAGCTCCAGCAGGTTGCTTTCTGAATCCTGGAGCATTCGTGAGATTCGTCATGCTGGGATTCACATGCATCTCTTTCTTACTTGACCACTCATCGCCACTCTGCTCTTGTCACGCTTGGTCTGGAGTCGCATGCACTGGCAACCTTCTGTTCCAAGTCGCTGTGCCGTCTTCCGGCGGTGCTATCTTTCAGCCCAGAAGCGGCCTCGTCCCAGCATTTGTGTTTCAACACAAGTTCCATTACTCAATATTTGCAAAACATCCCCCCTGTGCAGCCACCTCGATCGTCCTGACCATGCGTCGCTTTACGCCCGAGTTCCCCAACCCTGTTGTAGTTGTCGGGCAACCTGAATCCCGAAAAGGCCCCGTTTTATAAAAGCCCCCTTTCGCCCTTGCATGCAAGTTTCCCCTACTGAAGTTCTGCCTTCATGATTTACAGGGTAGATCGGCCTGAAATTCCCCGGCATGTGGGATTGCCAAAAACGATCAAAGACCCCCTAGGATAGAAGAACGAACTTCCCCCCATGCCGAGGTGTTGTTTCACGCTACAACAAGGCTTAGTTGACATGCCAGGGGCACATGTGTTGTCATTTGATCGTACTATGCGGAACCCGCCAGCCTGATCACACTTCTTGTCCAGCCGAGCCTCCTTTGATCACCCGGTGGACTGCAGGGCGCGATCGCGCGCAGGGCGCAGGGCTGGACCGCCCTGTGTCCTTGTCCCTGTAGAGATAGAGACAGCGACCCCAGTAGCCACTTTGGCTCAAGTCAACCCGCCGCTCCCTTTGGGGGGGCGCTCAAAGGCGGCCCTCTGGAGTCGCTGGCTGTCCCCAGCGGCTCTATTGGTTGGACGTCCAATTGAGCGGGGGGGCTTGAGTCCCACGTCCGCTGCCGTGTTGCTGCAGTGGCCCCAAAAACAAGGTTTGTAGCACCGAGCCATTTTCGTGCAGGGCAAGTTCAAAACTCTACGACCTTGTCGGGGACCGGGGCGCTGCAAGGACTCCTTCCAGTTCCCTTTACCGGGGGAGGACACAATCCACCACATCGACAACTCCCTCGACCGTGCTTGGTGAATCAGAAAGAACCTGAGCATTGGGCGGGAGACGCGAACACCTCAGATTTCGTGATATTCCTGCTGGGCGACATAGTGATGAATGCCAATGTGGGGGGGAATGGAGGAGGACCGAAGTGCCGCATTTGCAGATATGCTGGAGGAACGTGCAGGATAGGAATGCGGAAGACCCACTGTGACAGTGCCGCTTGCACGGGGTGACCTCTCAGGCTAACACACCTATAGCACGTGCAAAGAAGGAGCCCTCGCGTGACCGAGGAGAGCCCAGTGAACATCCAGGGGGGATGGGCGGGAGAGCCGGTACGAGCTCTACCCGCCCCTTCTTTCAGAAATGATTGGCTTCGAGACGCGGAGAGGCCTGGTACTGCTTTATGAACCGGAGCCGGGGGACGAGTGGATCAACAGATCCATCGTCACAATAAAGGGGAAGAAAAAGATGGACCCTGCGACGGGGGAGACGCTCAACAAGGAACAAACCCAAGCATATGCGAGCTACCTCCGTCGTCACCGAGCTCGCAACATGGTGGGGAAGCACGCGGACAAACTAGTTCGCATGGTGGACAAATACTTACCGCTTCAAGCAGACGAGACGCGAGCCTACATATGCCGCATTCCAGACAAGGCTGCGCCCCTCCTGAAAAAGGTCAAGAAGATAAGAAAGAAGCTTCGTGCCAACCAAAAGGGGGGACACGGCGCTGCAACGAGACCCGCTGCTACTACTACGAGCAGGCCAACAAAGAAAAGCAAGGGGGACACAGACACCCCCAGAGTGGAGACCGAGACAATGGACGAAACAACCACGGACATGCAGCCGGGGAAGGAGCGCAGCCAGCAGTGGCCATGGGGGGAAGCCGGGCGCCCCTCAGATCGAGGGGATCCTCGCAAAACGCCCCAACGAGGCTGGACGAGAAGATAGCGGCGGGGGCGCCCAGCTAACTCCCAACCAGATGTGGCTGGATGTGCAGAGAATACAAGAACATGTGGCCCAAGTCCAAGCACGGAGGGGACAGATAGCAAGCAACTGACGCCGACGGAGGACAACAACCTGCAGTTTTGGAACAGAGGAAGCTCGATACCTCGCCATGCCAATGCCGACTTCGCAAAAAGTCCTGAGTAGCCATCTGAGGTGGGCTTGCGCTTAGGCGTGAACTTCTTCAGGCTTGTTAGCCACTCTCCGTTCAGTTTGCACCAATGGGACACAGTGCCCCTAATCCCCGATTCTTTTCAACCCACCTTGTAGCTCAGACTTTTTCTGGCCGACAAACAATTAAGGGAACCTTCGCGAGGCCCAATTACTCTCGTTCCATTCAATGACAAAATCAGAATCCTGCTCGAAAGAAGCAGGGGGAGGCTTGCACGTTTTTGCCTCGCAAACCCGCTCTGGAGTGCCTCAGCTGATAACGTGGTCCCCGCCTTAGTTTTCGTTATGCTTTACTGCTGTTTGGTGTTGTTTTGCTTACAGTCAGTCATCAGCTGGGGGGCTCACTTTGCTTCAACGGCCTTACACTGTAAAGCCGAGTTTGGGGGGGCGAACCTTTCACCAGGGAGTACGAACCTGCCAAGGACCGCA
>CAJNJA010087785.1:0-19688 GCA_905231915.1 Symbiodinium necroappetens
GGCGTAGGCGTAGGCGTAGGCGTAGCCGTAGCCGCAGCCGTAGTCGCAGTCGTAGTCGTAGCAGTAGCAGTAGCTGTAGCAGTAGCAGCAGTAGTAGTAGTAGTAGCAGCAGCAGCAGCACACTAGTACAAGCAGTAGTAGCCGTCCAATTCGGCAAGTGTTGCCGCGGGTGCTTTACGAGCGCGTCATAGAGTCATACTAGCCATGGCTTCTGAAGAGCTACCCGGTGGCTTCAACGGCTTTGGCTCTAGCTTTGCAGGGATGCAGCTTTGAACTCCCAAGCTGCCGCAAATACATGCGAAATAAAAGTCAACATTACCAACACCCTGAGAGAACCGGCAGATTCCACAATGCCCTCGTTCTAAAGCAGAAATGTAGGCAGTGCAAAAATGTTCAGAACAGCCAGAGGCTGGATTTTCCAAAATTCTGGCAGTGTTGACTGTAATTAGCGTCGACTGTAGATGGAGTGAACTGGCGTGCTGTGTGTCCTGAGTCCAGGCACCCTAGAAAAGGGTGGGTACGCACTGTCAGTTTCCAGTCGCTAAGATGCAGAAGCGCTTCTGCCCGTCGGTGGATGGACGAAATCTTGCACCACCTATACATACATGCTTCAAACGACTGAAGCATCAAGCCTCGTACCCCCAACTTACCATTGGCAGCTAGGACTACTTGAGCAGTGCAGCTTTCGTCCATTGGAACAAATCCGGCCCGTCGCCTCTCACAGCCAATTCTACGAAGGCGGGGAGGGGCGCGGAATCACTCAAAGCCGTTTATGAAAATTCGCGCAAGATGTTGTCCATCCACAGTAGCAGCAGTAGCAGCAGCAGCAGCAGCCGCAGCAGGAGGAGGAGGAGTAGTAGTAGCAGCAGCAGCAGCAGGAGTAGTAGTAGTAGTCGTCGTCGTCGTCGTAATTAGTAGTAGTGGTAGTGTAAGCAGTAGCAGTAGCAATAATTGCAGCAGCAGTAGTAGTAGCGAGAAGGTGCTCGTGCGGTAGCGGACGTGATGCGAGTCCTCTTGATCCAAACCCTACGAACTAGTAGGGTATGACCCCTAGACAAAATTGCGCGGTCTCCACCCCAGGACAGTGGGAACAACCAGTAAAAACTCTAGCAACAAGAAGAATCAAAGACTCTGCCGTACAGAAAACCAGAAAGCTATCACAAGCCAAACGAAATCTCTGAAGCCTTCTGAACTCAGACGCTCGAATCTGCCAAAGAGCCGGGTTCAAGGATCTTCCATTGTTGGACACCACGGAGGCAGCCGACCCCCTGAAACAGGTATTGGGCGCGCGGAGGGCTTCGATGAAAAGAGTGGTCCGTTCTCTAGAAGGTCCTCCTAGTGCTTGGGCGGGTTCTATGTTCCCCTAAACCCCAAACCCTGCCCTAAACCTTAAACTCGAAACCCTAAACTCGAATCCCTAAACCCTAAACCCCAAACCCTAAACTCTAAACTCTTGGGGTCTACATCGGTGCTCCGAAGCGGAGCTCATTTGGAGAGCTGCGTGGGAAGAGGGCAGTTTCGAGGCTTCGGAGCACCGAGTCGAGCCTGTGAAGAGTAGGACGTGTTATTCCTAGGCAATAATATTTAAGAATAAGAACAACAAATGATAACAATAATCATGAATACTGATACTGATAGATAATAAGAAGCCGAATAAGAATAAGAGTAAGAATAGTCATGTTATTTTTGATATGGTGATCGCTATGACAATTATCTTGTTGATTAATAATGATTTCAGGCTTTCTGGAAAGTGCTGTGACATGCTTCTGACGTTGCGAAGTTCCCATCTCGTGCAAAACTCAGAAGTTCACCCGTGTCAGAATAGAGGCATCATACTTCCCTGCTTCTGTAAGGCTTAGCATGTACATGAATCTACGTTAAGTTCCTTTCGCCGCCAGTCTCGCTGCCGCATCACCAGAGCATACCGGGACTACAGATCATGGCAATAGGCAATTTGAATCTGACACGCAGAGAAGCTTCTTTGCGGAACATCTGCTGGGAGGCCTTCGCGAAGGCCCATCCTCGCAGTGTAGTCACGGCAAGATCAAAGAATCAATGAATGCTCTTCCATGCTTCAGTGCTGCTTCGCCTCGTAGTATCCCATGGAGCTTGCTCGGCTGACATCGCTGTCGTTGCCTTGGCAGCACCAGGCATGAAACTTCCACATCCTCCAGCCTCCAGCATCCTTTTGGGGCTTCCGTGCCAGGGTGCTTCTTTTCGACAGCTTACGCGCAATGGTCGGGCTTTCACTCCCAGCCTCGCGCAGTGCTTAGGACTCACTCTGACCGTGCTGCTTCGCACTACACGGTACATTCCTGCAGCTTCGCTCTTATTGATCCATATGACCGCTGCTAGGCCTGCTAGGATATTTACCTTTATGATCGTAGCTTCTACAGGTTTAGCATTCATTTCCGACAGTATCACTGTGTTCATGCTTCATGATGACTCTACGATACGAGGGATCCTCAGGCCTCTTTGGCAGCGCTGACCACCCCGGCGAGGCCACCTCACAAAAGGTCACTGTGGGAAAGGTCGGGGGAAGGGGCACGATCCCATGGGGTTTGGGCTTGTGGGTTGTAATCAGGGGTTCTAGAGATTGAGAGTTGCAAGGGCTTGGGGTTTTGAGGAGTTTAGGGAGTAGGAGTAGGGTTTGCAGGCCTTGAATGGCCCCATCGTGGAACACGGCCGCAGCTTGCTTCTTCCCCGCCTTCCAGGCAAGAGCAGTGTCGAAGATAGCTAGGTCAACTCCCAATAAGGTGCCAGGGGTATGGTGTAGGGGCAAGAATTGTTGAAAAGTGGGTTTGGAGGACATCTACAGACTATAGTTATACGAGGACTATAGTCATATTTGGGAAACAAAGTTGCTCCCCATATTTTCCGAGGACTATAAGAGAAACTTGTTGCTCCCCACAGTACATCATGCGAGCGCCTGCCGAAGTCGTTGTCGCAGCACCTCTTTCCTCACGGCATCCTGCGTCGACTCTCTACTTGGAGGTTCATGGGTAGTTATAAGTAGGGTTATATAAGTAGGGTAACTATAGTTATAACCTATATTAGGGGACTAACTCCACAGAACTGCTCCAGCATGCTCTCCGTCGGTCCTGAGAGTGCGAGGGCGCAGGTGAAGCCGGCGAAAGATCCTCATCAGGCATGCCGTGGGGGGTGGGGCCGACGTCACCAGTTCAGTGTGCTCGTACTCGTAGCAGGTGTAGTAGACACTTCACTTCAGCTGATGGCTGGCAGTGCAATTTCAAGAGGGCCGCGCTTCATTTTGCATGGCTCATCTGCTCGCACCATGGCTTTGCCCGGCAATCGAGCATCTTCCCATCTGCAGTCCAAGGCAAGAAAGAGCAACTAAATGTTGAGCTACATAGACATACAGGCCAGGCAGCATCAAGTCTTGAAACTTTCACTGGCAGACCGAGTAATAACCTTCAACTGCGTAGACCCTAAACTCGCATAGGTCCGGCTGCTGTGCAAACGCTAGCTCTGGCTTGTTCTTTGTCGAACTGATCTTTAACATGTAGCTTGAGGTTCCTGCAGGTGCGGAACAGGCTGCATGCAATTCCTCGGCTCTAGATCTTTGGTTTGGGACGAAATCGCGACACTGCATCAACGAGTTTGCTCCCAAGGGGACGCTGCATCTTCTTTGGGACAGATCAGATCGTCGCAAATTGCACATTAGCAAGTGCATGGCACGAAATCCAAGACCGGCAGCGCATGTCCCTAAATGCATGTAATAGTGCCGCTCACGAAACCCGAAACCCCAAACGAAAAAACACGAGTTGCCACGCTCAGCGGGTTTTCGTGCAGCGACGCTCGAGGCTCCATGTGCAGCAAGACTAGGCCCTCACGCGTGCCATGGACCTCGGATGCTACGCCAATTACAATAAGGCCCTAAGGCCCTAAACCCTAAACCCTTAACCCTAACAGGCCCCAAGATCCAACAACAAAAAACCCTCAAACCGTCCAGTCTTAACAGAACCTCGCCACGCCCCTCAGGCTATGCAAAGACCTGCTGCCTAGCTGCACACCCTCACCAGGTCGGCTAACGGAGAACGGCATCATACACTGGAAATTTCCATTTCTCTAAAGCAGAGCTTTATCAGGCGAAACAAAGCTTTTATCCTGATTTAGTCTGGTTCGAGAATTGCGAAATGATCTGCCTTAACTGCCCGCGCCCGAGGCAGGAATTGAGGTGCCATCCTGAAAAACTGCAGCCCAGGCTGCGCCGAAACTTGGCAAACAATGCAATACCTGGCATGCAGACAAGAAACTTTGTCTGAATAGGGTTCTAAGGTACACGAAACTGTATCTATATGGGGACTTTTGCGATTAGTGCCTGGCATGACGACGGTCAGGCCTCAATCGAGTGGCGGCAGGATTCTGCATGCCAACACAAGGTCAGAGCTTTCGGTTAAAGCTGACACTTGGAGGTTCATGGGTAGTTATAAGGCTCCTTTAAGGGATCTATAAGGGATCCTATAAGGGGGTATAAGGGGTCATACTTGGAGGTTCATGGGTAGTTAAAGGTAGGGTTATAAGTAGGGTAGCTATAGTTATAACCTATATTAGGGGACTTATAACTCCAATTAAAACTACCCATGAACCTCCAAGCACCCTGCAACCCAGCTTTGGGCAAGAGGCACCTCGTGGCTGCAAAGCCCACCTGGCATCACCATGTCCCTACAGCCAAAGGGCAATGTAGGGTCCCGGGGCTTCAGATTTGTGGGTTTGGTGCTTCCGGGGTTTACGGTTTATAGTGGCTTCGGATGTAGGGTCTTGGCTTTGGGAGTTGTTGGTGTAAGGGGTGTCGCCTAAGCCCCAGCAGGCCAGACCTCTCGAACTCCCTACCATCGACACCAAGCCACACTTTAGGGGTTTGTGGTTTAAGGGCTAACAGTGGTAGTAGTAGTAGTCGTCGTCGTCGTCGTCGTAGTCGTAGTCGTAGTCGTAGTCGTAGTCGTAGTCGTAGTAGTAGTAGTAGTAGTAGTAGTAGTAGTAAGACAGCCGGAAAACCACAAAAGCGCGTGAGAGGGCCTTGCAAAGAGCTCAGTGCTGGAGCCAACGCCGATTGAACGAATCGGCCTCCAGGAGGCGGAAATCTCTGACGAATTTTGTCCCTTTAAGGTCTAGGGTTAGGGTTTAGGGGTTTAGGGTTTAGGGGTTTAGGGTTGTGGGTTGTGGGTTTAGGGTTTTTTGGTGTTTCCTTTAGAGTCTTTAGAGTCATGATCTAGTTCTCTTCCTACTTGGTAAGTGTCTACTACCATCTGCTACTCTAAACCACGTCACCCCGATAGAGCCAAATCCAGACAAGCCGCTGGAAACCTCGAAACCAAAATATCGCGTCTGATCGGCAATCTGATTACTGGCAGTTCTGGTAATGGGCGCTATACAAAGTACATCGCTCACCTAGAGACTCCAAGTACACAGCACCGTAGACCCCCAAACACTATACTCTGACTGGCGTTTGGACCTAAAGCCCCAAACCCCTAAACCCTATTCTAAACCCCTAAACCCTAAGACCCTAAACCCAAAACCCCTAAACCCTAAAACCCTAAATCCTAAACCCCGAGCCCCGAGACTCCCGAGACCCTTCATGGAAACCTTTCGAGGAACCCTCAACTTTCCTAAACCCCTCAAGGAACCCTAATCCCCAAACCGACTCAAAAAAGGACCTAAACCCTTAAAGGAACCCTAATCCCTAAACCTGTCAACCAAAAAATATATGCCTAAACCGACTAGAAAGGAACCCTAATCCCTAAACCGACTAAAGAAGGAACCCTGATCCCTAAACCCTTAAAGGCACCCTAAACCCTAAACCCTTAAAGGAGCCCTAAACCCTAAACCCTTAAAGGAACCCTAATCCCTAAACCTATCAACCAAAAAATTTATGCCTAAACCGACTAAACAAAGAACCCTAATCCCTAAACCGACTAAAAGAGGAACCCTGATCCCTAAACCCTTAAAGGAACCCTAAACCCTAAACTCTTAAAAGGAACCCTAAACCCTAAACCTATAAACCAAGAAATGTATACCTAAACAGACTAAAAAAGGAACCCTTATCCCTAAACCGACTAAAAAAGGAACCCTAAACCCTAAACCTATAAACCAAAAAAAGACAAAATAAAAAACCCTAAACCATAAACCCCTAAAGGAACCCTGAACCCTAAACCCCAAAGCCCTTAAAACCAAAAAGGAACCCTAAACCTAGTAAACCCCAAAAAAGATGCTTTTTAACCAAAAGAAACCCCCATTAAACCAAAACAGAAACCTATTAAAACCAACAAAGAAGCCAGGGGCGCCAGCTTCGATGCCCTCGGCCTCCCGGGGGCTGCCGTGGAGCTGCCCATGTGACCTTCCTTAAAACTGCGGGCTGGGGTTTACAGGGTTCCTTTAAGGGTTTAGGGTTTACGGTGTAGTGTCTTTTAAATTTTTATTTTCGGAAAATAGGTTTAGGGTTTAGGGTTCCTTTAAGGGTTTGCAGGGTTCCTTTAAGGGTTTGTAGGGTTCCGTTAAGGGTTTAGGCTGTTTAGGGCACAGGATTCCTTTAAGGTTTTAGGGTTTTAAAGAACCTTAACGGGTTTAGGGTTCCGGGTTGAGGGTTTAGGGTTCCTTTTTTAGTCGGTTTAGGGTTTAGGGTTCCTTGTTTTTAGTCGGTTTAGGTATATATTTTTGGTTTATAGGAGGGTATATATATATATATTCATATATGTATATATATATGTATATATATATATGTAAATAAAAGGGGTGTATAGGTGTATTTTAGGATATGTTTGTTGTGCTGTTTGCGGAGTTTAGGGTTTAGGCGTTTATGGATGAAGTTTTGTTGTACGAGTGCCTCTCTACGACTATGGTCTGATAAGAACGCCTGCCGAGTCTTGGTAGGGATGATGAGGGATTAAGGGAGGCCAGTACTGAGGGACAGCGAGGAAAGCGGCCTCTCCCCAACGATGCTTTCTTTTACAGTACTGGTCCACCCTAAACCCTAAACCCTATAACCCCTAAATTCCTAAACCCTACACCCTATAAACCCTAAATTCCTAAACCTTCAACCCTACAAACCCTCAATTCCTAAACCCTAAATCCTAAACCCTCAATTTCAGGTGTTCGGGTTTGGATAAAGGGAGGTTCATGGGACTTAGTAACTAGGGTTATAAATAAGGTAATTATAGTTGTAACTACTTACAACCCCAATAAAGGTAGTTATAACTGTACTTACTAAGTCCCATGAACCCCAAGTAAGGAGGGTCAGGGCTTCCATTGTAGAAGTTAGAAGCTTCTAGGTTCCAGTGGCTCCTGGTTTTGCGGGGGCTGTCGGAGCTTAGGGAGCTTTCGGGTTTCAGCGTGAGGGTTCGGGAATTTTGGGGTTTAGGGCTTGGGGGTTAGGGCTTAGGGTTTAAGGTTTAGGGTGTAGGGCTTAGGCTTTAGGGTTTAGGGCTTAGGGTTGAGCCCTATGACATGGAGTCGAAGAAACTCTGCCGAAACTGAGCTAATGGCCTAATCTAAGGCATTTTCAGGTGGGTAGCTACCGTTATAGGAGCCTTATAGAAGGTCTATATACCTTATAGAAGCCTTATAGAAGCACTATATACCCTAAACTCCCCACCTGTAGTTTCCTTTAACAAGGACGGCAGGCATTGGGGCTTGGACACTTGCATCCCTAAACACTTAGTTCCCCAACACCCAACGTTTAAACTTTTTGGGTTATTATAGTTTAGTAGTAATCTGACAGTTTTACCTTTTATTTCCCTGGCTTATTGGGGAAGGAAGAACAAGACCATAACATTGAACCCTGTCAGAACATACGGTTGATGGTATAAAGCCTGCATTTACCCATGACCAGGAATATACCATAATTCCCATAGTTTACGGTCCTTTAGGTACTGCAGGATTTATATCATCAACCGTATTTGGTGTATAGCCGTTTGGCGCTAGCAGCCATGGAGAAGAAGCTGACTCGTTGGCATATCAGACCGAAGCTGCACCGGCTTGAACATTGCGTGTACGACTTCTTGCCAAAGAACCCCAAATACTATCATAATTTCCTCAACGAGGATTATATTCGGAGGGCAAAAAAATTGGCCATCCGCAGCCATCCAAACTATATGGCCAGACATGTCCTGTTTCTCACGCCGTGCAGACCTGCCTCAGATAGAAAAAACCCATGTGCAACAGAAGCCGTTTCGATGCTCATGGGGGGGATTGATTCTTGTTGCACTTTGGTTTCTCCCAGGGTGCAAAGGCCGTTGTCATCTGGTTTTCTACAGGTTGGTATGTGTTCGTGTTGGTTCTCCACCCTCGGTTTTCGTCCGACATTCTCCCAAAATATTCGATAATCAGCCGTTCCATTCATGATGTTATAAGCCCATCGAGAATTCTTAATCACGTTTCTCAAGCGATCTGGAGAAAACCATTCGTGGATGAAACAGAATCGGTTGTTTAGATGCTTGTAAACACAGTAACAACCGGACTCATATGACAACGGCCTCTGTATAGATATCCGGCTCTATATATGCGTCCGGACGCACCGTGCTGGTAGATCATCAACAGTATGCATAACCTGGGCCCAACAGTACCTGACAGTTTAGGCTCCTTCCTCTAAACGGGAAGGTAATTTAATCACGCTTTCGGGTTTAGGGTTTATTTTTTTATTTGGGTTTTAGGTAGCTCTTTCCCGAAACCCTATAAACCCTAAAGCGTCCTAAACCCAAAGCCCGAAAGCATGCCTGTTTTTGAGGCGCTTCAAAGGCAGCGACTTCGATGCTGCCGCCTGTCGGCAGGTGCTTTGGCATTGTTCGCATCAGTTTTGAAATGTAAGGTTTATAAAGTTTACGGTATAGGGCTTAGGGTTTAGGGTACCTAACCCTAAACCCTAAATCCTAAACCCTAAACCCAAATATAGAGGTGTTCGAGAATTAGGTGTGCCCTTTTGTTCGTTCAGCGAGTATTGCACTTCGGCATCGGGTCTCCTTTGCCTGCTTCTGCTTTTTGAGAACTGATGGTTCTAAGTGCGGAAGTGTCAATATATGGTTTTGAGGTTCAGAGGCGTCTTTTTTCCACCACAGAAAAGCATAGCTATCTGTTTTAGAAGGCCACGATAAGAAGCTAAATTTTCCCCGGGCGTTTAGGGTTGAAGGTAATATTCCTAGAAAGAGTATAGATTGCACTGCTTTCTATTTTGACTGTTTTTGTGCCCAAGCCATGCCTCGGTCACGCAGCTTTCTTCCTTCATGTTTCACAGAGTCATCACCCCTCAGCCCGCTCGTTGTTTAGGGTTTAGGGCATTTTTGATAGTTTGGCGCTAGTACTACCGCTAAATACCAAGCCCCGGTTTACCCTAGACCCTAAACCCTGAACCCTAAACCCTAAACCGTTTCCGGGTCCTAAACAAAACTTGTAAAGCCCTATATTCCTAAACGCCTTGTCCGAGCAGGCATGCGATGCCCTGGCCGAAAGTGTGGCAGCAGGCATCCGCCGGCGTGTCGGTTTAGGGTCTAGGCTTAAGGGACACCTTCAGTTGTGAGGTTTAGGGCTTAGGTTCTAGTCATGTCATGCCAGCAGTAGCAGCAGCAGGCTTTTACACACCCTAGACCCTAAACCTTGAAACCCCTAAACCCTAAACCTCTAACCTTGAAACCCCTAAACCCTAAACCCTAAACCGTGAAACCTCTAGCAGCAGCCATCGCTATACTGCACCACCATCACCAACTCCCAACTCCCAAAGACACACCTCTAAGCCGACTCTTAGCCCTACCTTAACCCCCAACAACCTACCTTTTAAGGACTTCTACACAGAATTCATAACACTTGGAGGTTCATGGGACTTAGTGAGTAACTAGGGCTATAAATGAGGTAGCTATAGTTATAACTACTTACAACCCCAATGAAGGTAGTTATAACTGTACCTATTAAGTCCCATGAACCTCCAAGTAAGGAAACCCTATGTTCCTTAACCCCTACATAACTTGCCTTTAGGGTTTAGGGTTTAGGGGTTAGGGTTTCGGGGTTTCAGGGTTCAGGGTTTAGGGATTTCTATAAAGAAATCATAATAGGGAAACTTTCGGGGCCCAGGAAGCCCTAATGAGCAGCGGATGCTCCAGGGGTCCGCGTTCTGGACCTCTTTTTTAGGGCTCCTTGTTAGGATTTCTTTATAAAAGTCTCTTAAAACGGTTACTTTGGTCTAGGTAGGGTTTAGGGCCGGTTATCTAGAGGATTCGAGGTACAAGTAACCTAGTAGCCCTCAACAATGCTAAGATTATTATTGTGAGGGTTCCGTGTCATCATGTAAGAGCACGTACCTCTATGCTGATAATTATTTAAGGTTTTTCTGGTCTCTGGAACCCGAAACCCCAAACCCTTAACCCTAAATCCTAAACCCTAAACCGCAAACCCTAAACCGCCAGCCCTAAACCGTAAACCGTAAACCCCAAACTCGGAGGCACTTTAGTTGGTGCCGGGGTCCTAACCGGCTCCAGCCGGACCTCTCACTTTAGGGTTTAGGGGTCTGTGGTTTCGGGTTCTTTTAAGGTTTAGGGTTCCTTTAAGGGTTTAGGGTTTAATTTAGGGTTCTTTTTTCAGTCGGGTTAGGGATTAGGGTTCCTAGAGTTTTAGGGTTTAGGGGTGGTTTGGGGTTGTAGGGTTTAGTAGGGCTTGAGGGTTTAGGGGTTAAGGGTTTGGGGCTGTAGGGCTTCTGGGTTTTAGGGTTTAGGGGTTTATGGTTTGGGGTTGTAGGGTTTATAGGGCTTTAGGGTCTAGTGGTTTAGGGTTTGGATCGTTGTCCAGGCTCTGTTGTACCAACGTCGGCCAAGTGAAACCTTGGCCGAAACTCCCGGCCGAGGTCGCATGCCAAACTGCCCGCGTGCCCTAAACCCTAAATTCTCCAAGCCCTACACCCTAAACCGACCCCAACCATCTCAACCCTAAACCCTACCTGCACCCCAAAAATCCTCCCTTTTTAGCGTTCTTTATTATGATTTCCGTATATAGGTCCTTTAAAAAGGGTAGGTTCTTTGGGCTCTAGGTGTTCTCTAACCTCTAGCCCTGAACCATGGCAAGAGACCCCCCCATAGAAGTCTCAGTAAGGTTTCGGGTTTAGGGATAGCAGCCTTCCTGACAGGAGTGGGTCGGGACGGGGTCCCCGCCCCATATTTAGGGTTAGGGTTTAGGGTTTAGGGATAAACCCTTAATGAGCCCCTTGTGAAACCCTGAAATAGCACTAGGCCTTAATCGGTCTAGGGTTTAGGGTTTAGGGCTAAACCCTAAACCCGACCTGAACCCTAAGAAACCTACCAATTTGGGCTCCTTAAGTTGATTTCGTTGTTTTTGTCGTTAGAAGGTAGGTTATTTGGGGTTCAGGGAAACTGTTAGCCGCAGGCAACCATCACCACGTGGAGGGGCTGATGACGGCTTTGCGGCCCTTTCCTCGGCTCGAGCTGTTGTAAATCAAGGTCCAGGGTTCTTATCCTGAGTACAAGTAGTAGCATAGGTGACTTTCAACCTTTCGGGCGTGCTATACATAATCCCTATATAATCCCAAAAGTCAACCTTTAGTTGCCCTAGGATGCTGGACAAGTAACTTGTCATACAAGGGGTTCAGACGGGCGTCATGAGGATTTAGGGTTTAGGGGGCTAGGACGGTGCAGTAGGATGCGGATTCTAAAGTCACACACTAGAATATATACCTTTGGAGCCAAACATCTACTGAGACGACGAGCCTACCATCTTTGAGGGTCCATGTACTCACACGGTATATACTTTGGCATTGAAGTAGTTCCCATATATTGAGGTACTTTGCGGGCCAAAGTAGATACTGTTTGAGTACATGAACGAACCCGTAGGGTATGTTAAAGCGCGTCATACTGTCGTTAGAGCATTGCATGCGATCGTTTATAAGCAGGGCGGCATGACGGGGGACGAGAACATGGAATGTCGAACTGTATCCGATGTTTCTTTTTATGGTTTAGGGTTCAGGGTTTGGGGTTCGGGTTTACGATTAGGGTCCTCAAGCCTAAAGCCTAAACCCTAAGCCTCTACACCTTAACCGTCAGGTTTTAATTTTGATATTTCGGGCTTTGGGTTGCCCCAGCTGCCAGACGTCCATGAAACCTTACTAAGCCCACAGGCCCTAAGCCCAGGGGGCCCCTAGGCCAGCCATAAGCGCTGAAACCTAAATCCTTGGGTTTAGGATTGGGGGTTGAGGGTTTAGGGTTTCGGGTTTAGGGTCTATAGGGGTGTAGGGTTGGAGAATGTATCCTCTAATCTGTTTGGGATCGATGCGCCCTTATATATCCCCAAAGGTTCACCTGTAGTTCCCGTAGCCCAGGATACTGGACAAGTAAGAGACATCCTAGAACCCTTTGCCACCCTGGAAGTCCTAAACCCTACCTAGACCCCAAAGAACCTGCCCTTTTAAGGACCCAGAAAAGGAAATCATAATAAGGAACCCTAAAAAAGGAGGTTCTTTGAGGGTCCAGGTAAACCTTAAACCCTAAATCCTAGACCCTCTCTATCTAACAGGGCCGGAAATTCGTGGACAAGGGCCGTCAGGACTTGTCCACGAATTTCCAACCCTTGTCCACGAATTCCGGGCCCTTGTCCACGAATTTCCGGGCCTTGTCCACGAAAAGTCAAAAAATTGCAGTCCGAACCCTCGAATAGTAGTCCAAACCCTAAAACAATAATCCGACCGCTAAAATTCCGATTTCCAAAACAGTAGTCCGAACCCTAAAAAAGTAGTCCGAACCGCAAATGAACTTTAAAATAGCAGTCCGAACCCGAAAAAAGTAGTCCGAACCCTAAATTAAAATAGTAGTCCGAACTAAAATAGTAGTGTCCGAACCCCAGAATATTTGTCTGAATCCTAACATAGTAGTCCGAACCCGAAAATACCGTTTAGGATTCCGTTTAGGGTTTCATAAAAATAACCCTTTCCCCAATAAGGCCCTAACAGAAAGACCCCTACACAAACCCCGCTGTAAGGGTAGAGGGTGTGTTGATCAGGGTCTCGCTTGACCGCTAAGTCTCGAACCCTCAAGCCTACACCTTCAACATTGAAGCCTAAAGCCTTGACCTAGGATACTTAAGGGTTTAGGGTTTAGGGTTTAGACCCTACACTCTTACACCCCTTATACCCCTTATTACCCCCTACAGCCTTGCAGATAGAATCCCACCCGAAACCCTAAACCCTTAACCTTAAACTTTAAACCCTAAACCCTAAACCTTAAACCTTACGGGAGCCCTTAGCGCTAAACCCCTAAACCCTAAGCACCCCTTCTGTGCAAGAGGCTGATGATGCCGGCAGCCAGTGGGGCAGAGAGAGCCTTTGCCAGGCGGCGCGTGGTGTTCTCCCAGGGTCCAGGGTTGAGGGGTTCAGGGTTTAGGATTGAGAACTTACGGGCTCAGGGGTTTAGGGTTTAGGATCTTAGGGCTTAGGGTTTACCTGGACCCCAAAGAACCTCACTTTTTAGGGTTCCTTATTATGATTTCCTTATATAGGTCCTTAAAAGGGTAGGTTCTTTGGGGTCTAGGTGGGGTTTAGGGCTTAGAGGTTTGGGGTTTAGGGTTCAGGGCTTGGGCTCCAGGGCTTAGGGCTACTTCCGGGCGGTGGTGAGGTCACTCCGGTTACTAAATCCTGGTCCTAGACTTCCTAGACCCTTTACTCCGAAACCCTAAACCCTAAAGTCCCTAAACCCTAAATCCTAGGTCCAAAAATGTTATTTTATACCTTAACCCCTAGTAACCTTCCTTTTTAGGGACTGTAAAGAAATCATATTCAGGAACCGTAAAAAGGTAGGTTGTTTGGGGTCCAGGTAAGCCTTAAGCCTGAGTCCGAGCCCGGTCTAGTGCTTCATAGCTGCTACCTTAAGGACGAAATGACCTTAAAAGTAGGGGCCCTATACCCTTATACTATGAATCCCTATATGGTATATGAACCCTAAAACCTTTTAGGGTTCATTTCGTCCCTAAGGTAGTAGGGTGGATCCCAGAGCCCATGAGTCCATGATTCACCACATGACTGACTGGTTCTTCGTAGGGAATGCAGGAATGTGTTGTGGGGGCTACTATAAGGGGACCTTAAGGGACTATCATAGGGATCCATTCCCCCCATTCCTTACTAAGAACCAGGCAGGCAGATGAAGTGGTAAGAAAGCGCTGGTTTTAGGTTTTTAGGGTTTAGGGTTTAGGGTTTTAGAGTTTAGGGTTTTAGGGTTTAGGGTTTAGGGTTTTAGGGTTTATGGTTTAGGGTATAGGGTTCTTTGACCGATCACGGCAGATGCGCAACAGCCGTGTGCATGTCACCAGGTGGACTGCCCAATCGGCAGTCCTTATCGGCCTGTTGACAATCGGTGTGACAATGCAGCGGTACCACGCGCATGCATGATGCCGGATTGTGAGCTGTGTTCGGCGACAGTCACTGCCAGAGACTAAACCCTAAACCCGAAACCCTAAACCAGACAGCGGTTGTTCAGAACGGAATCCCCAGGTCGAACATGTCCCGCGGTCCGCAAAGCACTCTTCTGCAACATTTGCTGCATGCTTGGTTTAGGGTTTAGGGTTTAGGGTTGGGCCGACAAGTGCTATATAGGCACCGGACCTGCCGGGTCAGTCGTCAAGTGACAATGGCGAGGCTGTTGAATGTCCGGCCAAAATCAGTGCCGGCTAGACTGGCGGCAGGTGATCGAACGAAGCTTTTGGGCGAAACTCAGTTTGCAGCAAACCAAGCAAAGCCCCTGCAGAAGACGTGCGGCAGCGCTGCCGCCAGCTAAGCCTCGTGGATAAATACTGGGTGCGCAAGTGGGCAGAGGGCCCAGTTTGGCTTCCCGAGAGCGCACCTGATGAACTTAATTGTCGGTGAGCGGCACGAATTCGAGTCCCTCTAGGCCGCTCTCGCGGGCCCGAGCCGGAGGCGGCTGCAGAGGAGTCGTGGGGGTTGTGGTTGGCACGGTGGCTCGGGCTTGCGCCTTCTTGCACCAGACATCAAGACATATAATGGCTCCACCACCACGTTGGAAGAAAGCATCCGGACAGCGCGTATTTTCGGGCGATGTGCATTTGGTATCATCGCGCACTATACCGAACGCAGCTAGCCCAAGTTCATCTCTGTGGTGTCGACATTGGGCATCTGCATCGTATGTCTCGTACCGTAGGAAGTGAACAGTAAGTAAAGTGAATAATATGAAATAATAACCTTAGTCCCCAACCAAAAACCCCAAACGCAAAAACAACCTAACACCCGGAACCCTAAACCCGGTGGTCTTGTGCGCCCCCTAGGACCAGGAACCCTCTAAGGTTACACCAATATTATGAAAGCTTTTTTAAGAAGCTCTAGGCATTATAGGGCTTTTTAAGCAGACACTTTAAGGAAACGCGTGCAGAGTCCCTGAAAGGTATTTAAGAAACCGCTTATAGAATTCCTTAGAAGGAGCTTTAAACCCCAAACCCTCAGAAGCCCTCAAAGGACCCTATTTAAGAAACCGACACCTTGTAAAGGACCCTTAAAGGAGCAATTTAAACAATCCTTTAAAAAACAACCCTTTAAACTTTAAGGAGACCTTTAAAGAACCCCCCTAAACCCTAAGAAACCGCTGAAAATTAAAGGAGACCGGAACCCTAAGAAGCCCTTTAAAGGAGTCCTACACCCTCAGAAATCCCTCAAATAACCCGTAAAAGGAACCCTAAACCCTTCGGCACACCCTTAGAAACCTTCAAAAAGAGATGGTATAGATCCCTTCCAAGGAACCCTGATACAGCCCTATGGATCCCTGCAAAGGAACCCCTATAGGTCCGTTTACAAAAGCAACCCTAAACCCTAAGCCCCTAAGCCCCTAAACCCTAAACCCTGGCCCTAGAGCTTAAAACATTTAACCTTAAACCCTAAAGCTTAAACCCTAAACCCTAGAGCCTAACCCTACACCCTAAACCCCACCCTAAAGCTTAAACCCTAAACCCTGGAGCTTAAACCCTAAACCCTAAACCCTAGAGCTTATATAGGTCCCCTTTAAAGGAGCCCCCCTTAAAGGAAGCTATTCTCAGTTCGAAAAACCCGAGGCCTCGGGAGGATTTCATCCTGAAGCCCGAGATCTTAGTCTGGTCGGAGCAGGCGGCTTAGGGCTATGGTCCCTAAAGGGCTTCCTTAAATAAGGGCTTAGGAAATAAGGGCTTAGGGCTTATAGGAAGGATTTTATAGGGTTCTATAAGGTTTTCTAGGGTTTTATAGAGTTTTAATAGGGTTTTATAAGGTTTTAAAGGGCTTAGGGCTTCCTTAAAAGGGCGGTATAATGGGTTTAGGGTTTAGGGCGTTCCTTCTAAAGGGATCTATAGGGTTTAGGGTTCCTTTAAAGGGATCTGTAGGGTTTAGGGTTTAGGGCTTTAGGGCTTTAGGGTTTAGGGCTTAGGATTTACGGTTTAGGGTTTAGGGCCTGGATTTAGGGCTTAGGGTTTAGGATATAGGGTTTGGGGTTCAGCAGCTCTGGTCCGCGCAGTATTGCAATGAAGTTGTAGGCACGGCTTGGACGTAACACCCACCCACCCATGGAATCCCATAACAGAAGAAATATTTTAGTGACACCCACCCAAAGCTTTCATAGTTTCTGTTCAACCACAAACAGTAGGAAATGCAGTTCTTATGTTTGTATTCTAACTTGACGCCATAGCTAAACCTTAACATGAAGGAGGTTGCCTTGCCAGACGTATTCGCTCCATAGCCACATCATAAAGAAATATTCTGGGTGGCGAGTGTCATGACTTCTTCTTTCTCACACCCGAGATCCTGCTTATGACGGGCTCTCTGTACGAACAAACGAGTGTTACATAATATCGAAGAATCCGCGCCTTATTTGGTGAAGCACCTACATAGCCTTATAATACCCGTTTAAAGCCCTTAGAATAGCCTTCTAACACCTTCAGATACCTTCAAAGGGACTCGTTACATACAACACCAGCACAAAGCAGCACTAATCCCTCTGAAGAACGCTTATAAGACGATTGCCATACCCTTCTAAGCCCGGTTTAGGGTTTAGGGTTTAGGGCCCCCTTCAAAAAACGACAAAACCCCTTGCAGGCACCGTTATAGCACTCTGACCTATAACTTTGCAAAAGCCCCTCAGCCCCCCGGCCCTAAACCCCAAACCCTATACCTGAGACCTTAGTCAACTACCAGGTGCATGAAATCTAGACGTAGCAACTATATAGGGTTTACAGAAGGCCACCATGCTTACATATACAGTATCAATTACATATAGCCCCCTAAACCCTAAGCCCTAAACCCTAAACCCCAAACCCTAAGCCCTAAACCCCAAACCCTAAACCAACTAAGGTTCCAAGTAAACGCCCCAGAGTGGTGTACGCCCTGGATCCTACGTCCGAAACCCTAGCTGGATCCCAAAAGCCTACAAAGTCGTAGGGTATGACCCCCTTACTTATAGGGTCTAACCGGCTAACCCTTAAAGCAGTAAGCCCTAAACCCTAAACCTTCTAAACCCTAAACCCTAAACCCTCTAAACCCTAAACCCTCAGCCGTCTAAACCCTAAACCCTAAGCCGTCTAAACCCTAAACCCTACCTGGACCCTTAAGAACCTTTCTTTTTCAGGGTTCCCTATTATGATTTCCTTATGTAGGTCCTTAAAAGGTAGGTTCTTTGGGGTCCCCTAAACCCTAAATCCTAAACCCTAAACCCCTTAAAAAGGTAGGTTCTTTGGGGTCTGGGCAGCCGCCGTCTAAAGCCAAAACCCCCATGTGGGCCACAGGACTTCCTCGGTGGCCTGGAGGCGGGGCCCGTGGAGGGTCCCGGGGTTCGGGGTTCAGGGTGTAAGGAAGGTTTGAGGGGGTTTTAGGGTTCAGGGTATACCTGGGAATCCAAAAACCTGCCGTTTTAAGGGTTAGACCCTATGATTAAGGGGTCATGACCTACTATTCTGTAGGGTTTGGGGTTGCAGGTAGGGCTTCGGATTTAGGGTTTACGGTTTCGGGCTTCTTAATAGCTGATATAAGTTCTACAAGAGCACTGTAAGTTTTTTTTGTTTATGGGGCTTTCGGGCCCCTGGTTCTTATAAGGACTCTTGCATAGGGTTCCTTCGAGGGTTCAGCGCTGAGGGTGGAGGGTTAAGGGTTCTGGGTTTAGGTTTCGGGCTCAAGGTTTAGGGTTTAGGGACAAAAGAAAGGCGTTTATGCGACTCGCCTGCATCATTGCAAGCATCAAGGCCACGAACAGATGGGCATCATGATTTGCATGACGGTAACCATGAAACCAACAATGGATGCAAACAACGACAACAGTTTCAACTAGCATGTTGTGCAGTCAAGAAGTGCATGCCCTTGTGATGTGTTCTAAGCGATTGTAACGTTAGTTTTTTGATGTATAACCCTAGTTACTCAGTCCCCTGAACCTCCAAGTAAGGGTTTTTCTCAAGCGTACTATAGTAGGGTTTCTTGAACACTGGGGGTCTCGAACGGTTTCTTTCGTGGTTGAGGCCGGTTACGGTCTTCTGCTGCTCTTCACAAGGCCCCAACCCCCCAAACACTGAACCCCAAAACCTTACAAAGCCGTATACATCTCTGTGGCACCTGTATGAAACCCTGCTGAAATCCGTGTGGAACCCATTCTGGAATGCCTAGCACATTCTCAGATAGTCAGAAGTTTGAGACAAAGCCTAAGCCCCTAAAGCCCGAAACCCTAAGTCCCTAAACCCTGAATCCCTAAAGCCCGAGCCTTAAATCCCGAAACCCTGAACACCTAAAGCCCGAACCCCTGAAGTGAACCCGAAGCCCTTTAAACCCTAGACTCTAAACCCCAAAGAACCTTCCTTTTTTAAGAACCTATATAAGAAAATCATAATAAGAAACCCTAAAAATGGAGGTTCTTAAGGGTCCAGGTAGACCGTAAACCCTTAATTCCTAAACTACCCTGAACCTGGGGATCCAAAAGCCTACCGTCTTTAAGGGCTCTACCCTCAAATTAAGGGGTCATGATCTACTGTTTTGTAGGGTTTGGGGTCGTAGGAACCCTAAGGGTCCAAGTACCTAATAACCATATACTCTCCCAAATATTAACCGGGATAACTACTATCCGCAACCAAAGTACCTTATTATTGGGTCCTTTGGACCCTCAGGGGAAGTTCCTAGACCCTAAGCCCGAGAACCTGGATCTTCACTAAACGTTACTCCGACAAACCGCAAACTCTCGGGGTTTGGTTAAAGGTTCATAGGCCTTAGTCACTTTGGTGTTTTAGGGTTCAGGGATCAGGGTTTCTTTAAGGGCTCCTATAAGGGATCTGTAGGGTTGAGGGTTTTAGGGTTTACCTGTGACCCCAAACCCTACAAAATAGTAGGTTATGACCCCTTGAATAGAGGATAGAACCCTTAACACGGCAGGTTTTTGGATCCCCAGGTAGTCATTATGGCTAAGAGGAAGGCATCTACATTTATAACTACTTGTGTCCCCCTTTAAAGTATTTAACACTGTACTTACTAAGTTCCAAAAACCCTAACCAAAAGCTCCATAGAACCCGCACAGTACTCTCACAGAAACACTATAGAACCCCCTTCTGCATCTTTTTTTAGGAGCCCTCCTAGACCCTAAAGCCTAAGTCATGAAGTCTCATGGTGCCTCCAAGCCGGGACCTTAGGGAGGATCTGGGCTTCAGACGTCATGAAGCTCGGAAGGCTTTAGGGTTTAGGGTCTAGG
>CAJNJA010087796.1:0-20147 GCA_905231915.1 Symbiodinium necroappetens
GAGAGAGAGAGAGAGAGAGGCCGCCTCCGGCTTGGTTTCAGTCTCCTCCGTGTCGCAATAATGCTCCTCCAAGGGTGGCTGCACTGCCTCGCCGTCTTGGGATGGAATCCTGGGCTGGGCGTTTAGCACTCTTCTACGCTAGTCAACACATCGGTCGCTTGACAAATGCTATGTCTAAAACCGTGTCCGGTCGCTTCTCCAGCTTCTCCATCCGTGCGCCACCATCGTCCTCGTGCGCGCACTTGCAATACCCCACACACCGAACAAAGAAAACACCTACACGCTATAAAACCAGCAAGCTTAAGGATCTCTGTCGCACTTTTGCTCCGTGTCCTGGTACACTTGGCGCTGGTCCTCAAACCACCCAGCCAGGTTGCTTGCCTCTTCCTCTGCCAAATCCTTCATCTCCTGGTAGAATTACAATGTCAGATCAAAAAGTATAGGGCTGCATCCCCTGCCGAACACCTTGCCTCAACTCCACTGCATGACAGGGTATAGAGCGTCTAGGTCTTTGCAGTCTATAGGCTCGAGGCTCTTAGGGTTTATAAAGTGGCCCATTAGAGTAGGTTTAAACGCACGAAACCCAGACCCCTTTTGAAGACAGACTCCGCCTGGAAGATCTCTGTTGCATCGACCTGTCCACACGGCGAAAACATTCCAATCATGCGCAGCTTGACCACTGTTTGATTTTACGAACTCGGTGCAACTCTGTATAGGATGAGGTTTATATACACTTTAAACAAAATTAGGAAATGCTTCCATGCCGGTGACGAGCCTTGCGGCGATCCAGAGCCGCGAAGAGCTTGTAGTGCAGGCTTTGCATTCTGCTCCGCAGGCTCTGGTTATCCAGGCGCTTCTTCAGTTGAGCCTGGCAAAACGAGATTGCCCGCCTTACCTTCGTGAAGCTAGGGATCCTGTGATCAATGCAGACTCATTGCATGCCAACCCTTCCGAGACAAGCAATGTCCTTCTTCTCATCGAGCTCTCTCCGGCGTCGTGCATCGCCAGTGAGCATCAGGCCGTGTCCTTGGACTATAGGAAACGTTTCATGGCATTGCAGCTACATTGCACAATTAATGATTTGCACCTTCGCCCTGCGTCCCTCTGCATGGAGCTGCCTAGACCCTCTAGATGCTCCAACTTGACCAAGCATCGACTGAGGAAGACATCGAAGAAGACGTAAAGTATGCCACCCGCTGACCAAATCAATAGGAACAGGAGCCGCCACATCCTCGGCGTTGCCGCATGAAGGGAGTTTTGCCCATTCCGCGCGCTTTGTCTATATTGCCGCAGATTTACACCGGCGCTGTACGATGCTTCTGTTGAATTGGCTGTCGGCGACTTGGTCGTTCTTGTGCGTCTGCTGGTCTGCTGGTCTTGCAAAATTTAATTCATCCGGGACAACGCAAAATACCGAGACTCAGTTTTTAAGCTGTGCTCAGGGCACCGTAGGAAACAGAACAAGCATGATCCCCCACCAATTTCAGTGCGATGCATAAAGCAAGCATCATTTTCTTCTCTGGACCAACGAACTCCTCCAGGTGCGGGCGCTGCTTCGCCTCCTGCTCTTGGACTGCACGCCGGATGACCAACAGTACATTCACGGCTCCGATCATCACCACGGGCCACAGGCCACAACCGAGCATCCACAAGAACATGCGCAGGGAGAGTGCCTCACAGAGTTGTTCAGTTCAAAAATGATAAAACTCAGGCCCCTCTCTGCCGAATTAATCGGGCT
Organism: Symbiodinium necroappetens; assembly: GCA_905231915.1. Lineage (NCBI taxonomy): Eukaryota > Dinophyceae > Suessiales > Symbiodiniaceae > Symbiodinium > Symbiodinium necroappetens. Next base: position 1,739 of record CAJNJA010087796.1, read on the forward strand.
TGTACGCCTTTTACAGACTCGACTGCTGAGGCCTTCTCGGTGTAGAGGAGCTTGAGACCCTGGACTGCCGAGATGGTAGCGACGAGACAGGCAAGCAAGGAGAGCATCAGGGCTTTCCAGTGGTGCACTTCCATAGCCGCGCTCCGGTGCTCCAAAGTGGGACAAACTCTAATGCCATTATGATCTTCGCACAGCTCGTCTGCTGCATCGTTGAAGTAGACCAGACCGCTGATGGTGCCCGTTGTGTTTACCGGCAGGACACCCAAAGCCTCTAGTGTCGAAATCTCGACGCACCAAGGATCGGGTGTCTTTTGTTGACGGTTTCCAAGAGTCTAAGGTTTGGGTTATAGGACGTAACCGGAGCCCACCTCCGGAGAGACATTGGGATTGGGATGAAAAAATCTGCAGTCGAGGCTTGCCGGGCAGACTCTCGACGCTGGGGCTGGGGACGCCGCCTTAATTAGGGTGGAGTGGGCATGCAAGCGGCATTGTCTGTTATGAAGACGTCCTCCAAGTGCACGGTCGAGGATTTCAGCAGTAGTCCAGCAGCCAGATTCGTCATGCGCACATCATTCGCCTCTAAACACGTTGACTTCAAAGCAATCCCGTTGCATTGCTTGTGCTTGCCCAGGATGTCTACCCCGCGCAGGTTCAGAGAAGAGGCATGGGCTGCGATTGCCATGTTACACTCTCTGCAGGTCATGCCGGTGATGTTCCCAATCGTCCGGTCCAGGACAAGCCCGACGCCCATGATGTTGTGCATAGAAACATCGCGAAACTGAGCAATGCCACGGTTGCTTGCGTTCCTGCTTTGCAGGGTCAGGCCGGAATTCGTGACATCTTCCATCGTGACGCCTTGCATGGTTAGCTTCCACCGGCTCGCATCAATCTTGACCTTGGTGGTGGGGTTGTAAGTCTATGGTCTGATCAAAACCTTTGCAAAATTAGCTTGCTTAACTCTTGGCTCCCGGCAGCACTCCAGACGTTCCGAAACTTGACCATGGTGAAAGTCACATCTAGAAGACCTGCGTGACACGTTCATAAAGTCAAGGCCTCCGACCCTCACGGCGACGCAAGATGTTTTATGCGTGGGACGATGCTCTCTTTCAGCAAGCTGGAAAGTGTTATCGGACGGGATCCAGCAGAAACAGCTAACGCAGTACGGAGCAGGTGAACGCTAAACCCTGCGCGGAATACTGGCAGCTCTTCGAGTGCTGTTGATTTAGCGTGCGGCCTTCATCCTTGCCAAAATACTCGAGGAACGGGGTGTAGACATCGAAGATTTCCATGTCGCGAATCTCCAAGTGCAAACCGAACTTGTCCAAAACGGACAGTGCGGTCTGCATGGAGGAGCCGACGAGAGCAGATTGCCGGGAACGGATCGACACGCAGCTTCCGTAACATGCGCCGAAATGTGAATTCTCCACGTGGCTGTGGTCTCCATAAAGTTCTAATTTGTACTTCCCGGTCATGTTGGAGTCTACGATGCTGGCATTGCCAGTCACCTCCAGAGTGACGTTAGCCAATGTCGAAGTTGCAACGGCAAGCACATCTCCGGCGACAAGGCGGAAGTCTGCCTTCTTTGTAGTGCCAAGGTGTGACCTCGAAATGGACAAGTAAACAGCATGGATATGGTCGTGCCGCGCTGAATGGTCAATGTGTCCAGAAGCAGAATGGGGGATGCCGCCGGTGAGCATGATGGTGGAGTTAAGGACCGTGGAATTTAACCCACAGAGGACCATGCGCGTTGGCATCAGAACCGATCTCTGTATTTTGACAGAAGGGATGCAAGACCCCCCTCTATAATCCAGGTAGGTCTCGAACCGACTGTGCTTTCTGGAGTTGGCTTCTTCCTCCGTTTGGTCGCCGCCAGGGTCGTGCAGTGCTTCCACTGCCACATCGATCAAAGCCAAGGAATCCAGTGGCAACGATTCTCTGAATTCTGCTCTCATCACTTGGAGGCTTTTCAGCGTCAGCTCAGTCCTTGGATGTTGCAGCTACGCTCGCGGAGTGCCTTGCGTGATATTCCCTGATGCACACCCCTCTGCACCCGTGATGACGCTGATCCCATGTACATGGAGTATATCTTGGGCGGGCTTCGGGTGAAGCTCCTTAAGCCCTAGCATAGGGCGCAGCCGGGATCCGGAAGGAAATTACACAAACCGACGACCATGTTGTTCAACATGCCCTGCCTTGATGTCTCGGCGTCGTCCTCAGAGTCCCCACGCACAAGCAAGTCCTCCATCTTCGTGCCCGGCTCACCCCGCAACTCCAGATTGGCACCGTGTGGCAGAGTAAGTGTAACGTTTGGGTAGACCTCAGAAGTCTCTCTTTCCACTTTAATCTTGTCACCTATCGATGTGCTATAGACGTGATATATATATATATATATATCATATGTACATATGTATAAAGGTATATGTATATGTGTGTATATATATATATACATATCCGGAGCAAGGCGTCAGTACTTACGATTTTGCAGGGTGCTCCAGGCATGAGAAAGCCAGGCCACCCCTGCCAATAGATGCACTCGCATGGGCTCTGCTGCATTGACGGACGCCAGCACGCTGGAGACGTTCTCAGGCGAAGCCGGAATCCTTAACACCAGCAGAAGACTCCCCCAGTGGACAGGAAATCACATCACACTCAAAAACTCTCTCGGCATCCGCTTCAGGCTACTACTCAGACTATTCACTCAACAGCTCAAGGGCAAGATTCGCAGGTGGAGACTCCTCGATTTCGTCGTCGAGTTGAACGGCAAAGTGCTGAGAGTCTCGGTGTGCCCCGACCAGGAAAAGACCCAGAAGGAGCCAGGATGTCATGGCCTTCACGCTAGAGGAAGCAGAACAGAGACATGAAGACTTCATGGCCGCGACTGAAACCATCTGTCAGCCATTCACCTGGCCTCTAATCACAAGTCAGCGCAGTCGACAGGCTGCGCGACCAGGGAGGAAGATGCACATAGATCCTGGGTCGGCTCAAGGGGCATGCGATCTGGCAGTTTCTCCACGAGCGCTTCTGCTGCAGGCATGCGCATGCATATACGTCATAACATACATAATTACATTACATTACATTACATTACACTACATTACATTACATTACATTACAGTACAGTACACTACACTACACTACACTACACTCCACTACATTACATTACACTACATTACATTACATTACATTACATTACATTACATTACATTACATTACATTACATTACATTACATTACATACACACACACATACATACATGCATACATACATGCATGCATACATACGTGCATGCATACATACATACATACATACATGCATACGTACATACATACATACATACATACATACATACATACATACATACATACATACATACACACACACAGATGTATGCATGCATGCATGCAACCGCGAACAAACAAGAAGCCAACACAGGTGCATAACCGCAAGAACCAACAAACACACCAGAAAGCACACAGAAAGCAAATAACATACATACATACATACATACATACATACTTACATACATACGTGCATACGTGCATTTGTGCATACGTGCGTACGTACGTACATACATACATGCATACACAGATGCATGCATACACAGATGCATGCATGCATGCATGCAACCGAACAAACAAACAAGCCAACACACGTGCACAACCGCAAGAACCAACAAACAAACCAGAAAGCCCACAGAAAGCAAACGACATACATACATATATATATACATACATACATACATACATACATGCGCACGTACGGACGTACGTACATACATACGTACAAATGTACATCATCATACATACGCACACTCACACAAGCAAACACACAAAGCACGCAAACACAGACACACACACACACACGCATGCGTACAAACATACGTACATACCGATATACCTACATACATGCATACATACATACCTACATGCATGCATACATGCACACATACACACATACATAAAACCATTCGTACATACATACATACATACATACATACATACATAACTACACATTTGCATACATACATACACATACATACATGCTTACGTGCGAACATACATGCACGCAAATTTACATACATACATACATACATACATACATACATACATACATACATACATACATACATACATACATACATACATACACACGCGCATACGTGCAAGCAGACATACATACCTATACTAATACATGTACGAGCATACATGCGATGTACATGCATATAAACATATACATCTACATCTACAACATCTACATGCCCATGTCCATGTACATGTACATGTACATGTACGCATACGCATACACATACACATACACATACACATACACATATGTACGTGCGTACATGCGTAGACATACGCCCATATTCTTACATACCTGTGCAGCGGGCTGGTTCCCTAGCCCAATGCAACAAGCACCTCTTCAGGCCAGGAAGCACAAGGAAAGGATTGTTCAGACACAAAGCAGCGAGCTCACGGCCCGACCGGCTAGCAGCAGAGCCGAAAGGCCCAAACACCACGATCCATCAAGTGCAGAATGGCAGAGGCCAGTGCAAAAGTCAGAGTTCTAGGTCACTCACACTCCAGCTTCTCTTCATGCTTTCCTTGGCCTTCCCTGGCTATGCGAGGAGGAGCAGTGTTTATCGGCTTTACTAGCCTAGTGAAGTTCGGTAGGTTGCTCCGGCAGCGATACCTAGCAGATGGCCCTCACCCAGCTTTGAGAAGCAGCCAGTCAAAGACGCCAGAACAACACCCGACAGCCTACAGCACTGAGGATATCGACTCCAGTGTTCCGCATGATCGAGTTTGGGCACGATCTACGTACGGACTATGGAGAACTCAACCCTAGATCCCGAAAGGTCCGGAAGGCTAAAACCTTGAACCTAAGTTGGTGGCAAAGGTGGGTATAATTAGGCGACCGGAGTGTAACCGGGAGTGTAAGACAGAAACCTGCTGTAGCCTTCACTGATTCTTTTCTTGCCACTGCCGCGCTGTTCCGTTCAGCCAGCAGCATGCCACAGCTGGGCTTCGCGAAACGACTCAGAGAACCATCGGTACCGTTGACACAGCAATATAGTCTGCTGACCCATCTCTCCTATCGGAAGGAACATACCGCTGTCAGCGCCCTCCGTCACCCTCGACCCTGAGCCCCACAAGCCATTCCGAGAAACCCTAAAGACAAATTCGGGTCCAAGAAGCAATGCCTGACAACCCCACAATTGGCAGTTTCAGGGTTTGGGGGTTTGGAGTCTTTCTACACTCCGCAGGTTGCTGCTCAGGGCTCTAAGTTTCGGGCTCTAGGGTGTAGATTAGGGATTGAAAGATGGAATTCAGGTTCAGTTTAGTGGTTAGGTTCAGTTTAGTGTTTAGTAAGGCTGCTACGTTTCTGACTCTGGTACCGAAGGTCCTCGCTCGCATCGGAAAGACTTGATCCTCAAGCAAAGCGTTTCAATATCGCCTTGGCCGCGAAAGCCTCAGAGTCTGGAACCTGAGCGCCATGAGACCATGCCGAGTTCCGGGAACTCCCGACACGTCACAGCTGGCACAACCCGAAGCCTAAGTGTCACTAAACTGAAAGCCTTAACTGCAAGACAGCACGCGTGGCCTCGTTAAGCAAAGATCGGTTTGTCGAAGGGCTCATCCTCGCTCTTTGCCCGAGCCACATCGTAGTACATGTGCTGTATGGACTTCGCCTCAGTCTTGCGTGTTTTGAAAGATTTAGAGAGTACGGTTCAGTGGGAGGTGAAAAGGCAAGGAACACTTCATCAACCTGCTGATAGATTGAACAGAAAGCGTCGACCGGTGCTTGAAATATACCACCATGAACATGGAACCACTGGAACCACTTGCATTCCAAGAGCTTTGAAGCTTGCCCTTTGGTAGACTGCACTTTGAGGCTGCCCTGAATCCCACAGACACAAATCGGCCAAAATGCACTGCTTGGTTCGAAGGATCCAGGGCCCCAGATCTTGAGGCCAGAGCATGTTACGCAAAGACTCCACCACCCACCGAAATATCAAACCACTTCGATCTCAAATCGGGCTCGTTGCTGCAAACGGTGCAGAGCCAAGAAATCCTCAAAGACTATATATGTCTCCGATCCACTGGCATGGGATGGGGGCTGTGTTTCAGCAGGGTGTCAGGGGCGGCGGGGTGTCGGAGTATGATATAAATCATGAGAACTCATTGCGGTTGGGGGATGGTGAACGTTTGTGTTGCAAGCTGCGGGGCGTTGCGAACCAGAGACTCCACACACCGGGCACAATCTGGTCCTATCCTACATGAGACAGCCTGTCGAATGTAAGATTCGCTGTACGTCTGCTTGCGTGTGCGTTGCAGCTGCATTTTCGTGCTCTGTTTACACTTTTCATGCTTTCTTTGCGTGTAGACCCCAACAGCAGCTATACCCCTAAGCGAACCCTTGCTTTAAAGGGTTCGAGCCTGGGGCTTTTCAGGGTTTAGGAGTTGGAATTTAGGGTCGAAGGCCTTTCAGGGTTTGGGACTTGCGGTTTAGGGTTTAGGGTGAGACTGGCTGCAGTGCTTTGCACAACCCCGAGGGACCAGGAGATTCGGTGCTGTCAAATGCCAAAATGTTATGTTCTGAGTTGCAGGCGGCAGGACCAAGCGGGGTAAGCGTGAAGCCTAATCCTATGAAGCACCAATGAACCCTAAGCCAATATATGCTAAAGCAAAACGCCTAAACAGCAAACCCGAGACTGCAACCCAAAAAAAACGTTGAAGCGGCTTGCCAAAGGGCCTTCCTCGTCCGAATCGCAGGTGAATGGACATCCCAAACCCGGGGGATTCTTGGTTTAGGGTTTAGGGTTTCAGGGTTTAGAGTCTAGAGTTTTGGGTTTAGGACACATACAATCCATCTTGTGCTCTCCTCAAAAATCGACGTTCTAGCTTCAATGTTCCCCAAACTCTAAACCCTTAACCCTACAAAATCCTTTCTACAGCGGCCTAGAAACCTCCAGTTCACGAGCCTCCATATTCTCAGCGGCCCTCTGGTAGAGGCGCGTCGCAGTCTGCATGGAGGAGCCGTGCAACTTCACGGAAGAGTTCGTCAAGTTGTAGACCTCTATACAGTATCCCCGGCATGGACCCACGACTGAACTCTCCATGCGCTTGTGGCAGTGGTCTCCATGGAAGCAGAGGACGTGGTTCCCGGTCATGGTGGAGTTGACGATGCTAAAGTTGCCAGTGACTTTGACTTGGGCATTCAGAGGCGAGTTCAGGATGTTCAAGTTGCCAGTAGCTTCCATACGAGGGTGCTCCAGCGTCGAGTCTTCAAATAGGAAAGACTTCGGATATCGAAGTCCATGTTACGGTCGAAAGGGCCAATGTGCGACCTCTGCACATGAAGACTTCTTGAAGGGAGAAAGATCTACCAGGATGACTCAGACTGTCGGACCCCATGGCCATGACGGTGGAGTCAATGAGTGTGGCATTCAGAAAGCATCCGTGTACGTCCATTAAACATGAGCTTTCGATTGTGAGCAAGCTTTCCTTCTGACAGAAAGCAGCCTTGTTCAATCGCGAGTTGTTTGTGGATAAAGCTGGTGCTTCAGAGACAAGGGGATGTAAATCTCCCACTTCCACATCCACCAGAGCCAGAGAAGACAATGGCCCTCCGAAACACTGCTTTTGTCAGCTGAAGGCTTCTGACCGTCAAGTCAGCGGCGACCTGCCCGAGAAAGTCTCAAGCTACTTGTAGACCCTAAACTCTATTCAAACACCAAAACCCTAAAGAGTCTTAATCCCAAGAGAACCCCTCTCTAAACCTCTTTGGGCCATGCCATGCCTCATGTCATCCCTTAGCAAGTGCAAAGGGTACAACTGCTCCAAAAGTCGGACTTCTGCATCCGCCTCGCCCCAGAGCTCGAGATTCGCTCGGGCTATGTTGCCATAGACCTGGCAGGCGGGGGTTCTTGAAGTAGCGATTCTCCATAAGTTATGTTCCACGGGACTTGGTTTATATCACTTTGACCCGCCTCAAAGCCCGGAACAAACGAACCCAAAACAACCTTTAGAGCCTTTAGACCGAACCGTAGCCAGTTAGGAATCGGTAGGTGGCTGTTACTGCACACCCTAAACCCTGAACCCTAAACCCTAAAAACCCTGAACCCTGAACCCTAAACCCCTAAACCGTAAAACCCCCCAAAGCTCCTGGAAAGCCATAGGACAAAGCCGAGCTCCACCAAGCCTGCCTCAGCCCGAAGCTCGAACGGTTAGGGTAACACAGAGGCTTCTTGAAAATATCCTATATCATTTTTGGGGGTTCCTTATCATAGTTTCTAGTATAGTGTACCCCAAAACCCTATTCTAACGGTTAAAGTCCCTATATTATCCTAAACCCTAAAACAACTCCTGAACCCGCAGCCCCAAACTTTAAGCCGCAGGCCCTAAGCCATGCAACGTCCTTATGGCTTCCAGACCCGAGTTCCCGCGAGTCGGTGCTGTACAGGCTTCTTAAGTCTTCAACAGGGATTTAGGGATTTAGGGTTTAGGGGATGTTGTTTTTGTTTGTGTTTTTTCCATAGGTTTTTGAGGGTTTGTGGCTCAACTCGTACAAAGCCCTGATAACACCAGATGCAAAACCTTTTTAGAGCCAACCCTGAGCCCTAAACCCTAGACCCTGAACCCTAAACTCCTAAACCCTAAACCCTAAAACCCTAAACCCTAAACTCTAAGAGTATTGACCCAATATCAGCACCTAGAGCTTTTGAACCCTAACAAAAGCCCAAGCCATAGAACGATGCCTACAAAGTATCCTACCAGCATGCGCTTTCGTATGAGCTCTTCCCAAGGATTCATTTTCTCGTTCTTTCAAAGGGACTCGGAATGAGCCAAGCCGCCCCAGCCGGGAGCTTCACGCGCATGGGCTCCGCAGCGATGGACGCCAGCATGCTGGAGAAGTTCTCAGGCGAAGCTGCAATCCTAAGCGTTTTCAAGCGTCCAGAAACCCAAAACCCTATCAAATCAAAATGCTGGACTCTACGCCCTATACATCTGGCCTTCGCTGGACAATTCGATCCAAAACGAAATCACGGGTGAGAGTCTGGGGTAAAGCTCCTCAAGTTTCGTCGTCGACGTGCACAGCCAGGTGATGAGACTCCCGGTGCGCCCATGCGATCATCACAATTGGAAAGAGCCCACATAGCATTGTCTCCCTCCTGAAGAGTTGAGGAAGCCTCGCAGCAGCAGGCACCGACAAAAAGAGATGACGAGCTGCTGGTCGAAGCTCCCCTGAACCCTAAACCCTATAAAACCCTAAATCCCGAAACCCTAAATCCTAAGCCCTAGACCCCGAAACCCATCCTTCCCACATGCACTCGACCTGGAGTCGTCAGCGCACTGGACAAGCTGCTTCCTCCGAGGAGAAGATTGTAGACATAGATCCTTGGTCGGTGCAGGGGAACTGCACTCTGGCAGTCAGCATATCTAATCTACTCCCACGGATGCAGAGAGGCGCATTTAGCGGCAAACACCATTCTTGCAGGTGCCCCGGTCCAATGTGAGGAACATGTCTTCAGGACAAGAGGCAAACGGAAAGGATAGCTCAAACACGGAGAAAGGAGCCCATAGCAGGCCAGCTACCAGCAGAGCTAGGAAGCCAGAATGCTGCGATCCATCAGTCTTGAGCAAACACCCCTCACCGGCTAACCGCGCAGGTCAACGTTCAAGGTCACTCACGTGTCGGTTGTCTTATGACGACAGTCTGGGCTTCAAGGTTGGTGGTAAGCGGCCTGGGGGGCTTTAGGGCGCCTAGTCAGAAGCCCTCATGCAGCTTAGACTAAACCAGCAACGGACGCCCGAGTCCGAACCTCAAGCGCCTGGAAAGGCGATACACTCTCTCGAGATTCGATGTTCCACTCCATGTACCTCAACTCTGCAGGAAGCCAGAGAAAAACCGTGTCCTGTTACACCTGGGCTATGGCATAGCGGCTATGCACATGCCAGGAACCGTGAGACCAAACCCTACATGCCGGGTTTAGTGGTGTTGTGGAGTATCAAAACTCTCAGGCGAGGCCGCTCCCCTTGTATGCAGCTGAACGCTGACCTGATCCTATGTCGGCATGACAGATATGCCCTGTTTTTTTTCGGCCGCGAATGTGAAAATGGTCTCGACGTTGGAAGCCTCAGAATCGTGACCTGAGCACCATGGAGCCATGCCGAGTTTCGCAGTTTCGGGATAAGCCGCTGCTGGCAGAGCTACATGGAAACATGCACGCATGGCCTCGTTAGGTAAAGATCGGCTTGTCCAAGAGTTCGTCCTCGCTCTTTGCCCGAGCCACGTCGTAGTACATGTGCTGTATGGACTTCGCCTCAGTCACTTGCAATCGCCAAGCCCGCCTTGCAGAAGGAACCATGCATAAATATGCAGCCTCACTGCAGGGCCACCTCCACTCGAAGAGCTGTCAAGTTCAACCCGTACTACACTACTAGACTACCGAACTCCTGCTTGTACCGAAGGGTCTGCAGGCCTTGTATCTTGGGACCAAGTGGACACCCAACGAACTATTCCATGATTTGCACGCATCTAGGCACATGACGGGGGGGCTGTTGCCTAGTTCAAGCAAAGTACAGAAACTTCTTAGGCGGAGATGCTGAATAGCCACGGGCTGATGGTCGATATCTCATGCCAAGACTGATGTATCCCTCCGGTGCAGCCCTGTGGCCGTGAGGTACTCCTGCATGAGGAACTGCACTTCACCGATCTGCTTCATGTCTTCTGTCTCAACCCAGAAGTTGACGAGAATGTTCGTCCGCTCCTCAAAAAACAAGGGACAGAGTGCCCTGCAACCCGATCCCTGCTCGGGCGGGCGGCCTCCGTTTTCAGCTTCTCGTTCGCAAACTTGTTCTTCACCCGCACGATCTTGAAGCGCTTCTTCAGGGTAGGTCAAGGATGCATGCGAAGGTTCACGCTCGGAAAGTTTGGAAAGAGACTTCGAGCTGTCCTGGAACTCGTGGAAGGCCAGGGCCAGCGCAAATGGGTCTGCTGCGTAGATGGTGGCCCGCAGGAAGTCGCACACATATCCTTGGGCGAGGGCACGATGTTGACTCCAAGACTCTGACTCTGGCGACTGCCTATGTACCGAGTATGAGTATGAAATGAGCCCTCAACCATAGTGATTTTATAGCACGTTTTTGTTGTCAAAAACCCACTGATACCGTGGACAAGCAGCCAAGTCTGGCCTTGCTGTCATCCGTTTTCTCGCGCGTTTAAAAACCCACAAAGACGTCCACGAACACATGATCTTAGCAACCGCAAAGGCTGTCCAGCCAGTCGCAGCAGTCGTGGTACTCGGAGTCGTTGTACCACTAGTGCTACGTGTTTTAGTGGTCGTAGAAGTCGTCCTGGTTGTCGTGGTATTCGTTGTCGTCGTCGTCGTCGAAAGCGAGGAGTAGGAGGAGTGGCACAAGCAGTAGCATCAGCAGCAGCAGCAGGAGGAGCAGTAAAACCCAGCCATCGTCGTCTCAAGTGACTCCAGTGATCGCCCTAAGTGAAAGAATCCCAACAGAGAAACTGAGAAACATAAAGATTATCCGCATGTTTGAAAATGATGCTTGCAATTGGTACAACAAGCACAGCATCCGACAACACGAGCATTACAAACCAGGACAGAAATGCTTGCCGCCATCTTAGCGACCATGGTACAATAGGAAAGAAAGTGAAGGGATCTTCTGCAGAAGAAAAACTAAACGGCAACAGCACAAGCTGCCATCGTCACAGTGTGTAGCGGCAATACACGTAGTTATCGTGATTACTAGAAAAAAGTCGCGAGACTCGTCGTGGCCATCGCCGTGGCAGTAGTCGTAGTCTTAGTAGCAAGTAGTAGCAAGTAGTAGCATTATTATTATTATTCTTATTATTATTAGTAGTAGTAGTAGTGGTGGCAGTGGTAGTGGCAGTGGCACTGGCAGTGGTAGTGGTAGTCGTCGTCGTAGTAGTAGTAGCAGCAGCAGCAGCAGTAGTTGCAGCAGTAGTAGTCGTAGTCGTAGTAGAAGAAGAACGAGTAGCAGTTCTAGTAGTCGTCGTTGTGATAGTCGTTGTTGTTGTAGTAGTAGTCGTGGTCCTTCTGGTTTCGAAGCTACATGGCATGCTAAAGGAAGCAAAGCTTCGTGCCAGAGGCAGTTCCTTCTTCTTCCCGGCCTCGAAGTCCTTCAGATGTTTTGTCTTCTCACAAATACTACTTCCTCACATTGACATGCTCGCATACAGACTGCCCCGCAAAGGTCCTGCTGGTAGTCCGTGTTGATCTTTGCTTGAGCGCGCTCCTGCTCTGTTTCACTACAGGTGCTTTAGAGCTCTTGGTGATCTAACCTAGCTTGGAGAAGATCACGGCGACCTTGCTTTTGATAGATGCCACCATGAGCCCGAAGTGGCGGCCAACTTCAGCACCATCTTCGTGCTGCAACCGGTAAAGCGACGGGTCCTTCGCAAGTTGACGTGGCCCTACACCTTAACCAACAATCATTTTGAACCGTTATATCTGCCAGTTTAGACCGTTGTCCAGCCGCAGCTTCTCGTCGAACTCCCGCACCTCCTTGGCGCTGATGCTGTTCAAGTCTGCAACCAATTGGCTGAGCTGCCTTGCAAGCCAGTTGGTAGCAGTACAGTGTAGGGTTTGCAGTAAACCCTGGGCTGCGACCATCCATGAGAAGTCACGGCAAAGAAATGAAAACTGACGGGAAAGCACAACAGACTGTACCTGCAAGAGCTACTATGAAGTTCAATGCTACGAATGACCTACACCTGTTTATCTCATCATGCAGACGTCATCGGCCCAAGGAACATAACCGCGGAAAAATAACTACCGCCGCCGCCGCTGCCACCGCCACCGCCGCTACCACCGCCACCCCACCAGCGCCAGCACCAGCATCAGCACCACCGCCACTAGAGTCGCCATCTGCGTCCTCAGCATCGACACGACCAGCATACCCTGACATCACCATCATCTTGTTCATCATTATCGCATCGTCATCATCATTGGCAGCAGCGGCATCGTCAGCAGCGCCAGCACACCTGGCCTCCTCCTCCTCCTCCTCTTCCTCCTCCTCTCCTCCTCACGATCATCACCATCATCATCTTCAGCATCGTCCTCTTCTCCATCACCACCACCACCAGCGTGCTCATAATCATTACCACCAGCACTATCACCATTCATGATGGTCATCATCATCTTCTTCATCAGAACCATCACAACCCTCACTGGCCGTGTCGTCATCCCCCATATATGGTGCCAGCAACGCTACCGACGCCGCATCGCCATCATCGCCGTCACCCTGATGATGCTCCCTTGTCTTCACATGTACCACAGCTCGTGGTCATCCTAGTGTCCTTCCTCCTTTGCTTCTTCATGTTCCCTCTTGTCTGTGGCATCAACACAACCGCGAGAATGAAGATCACTCCGGTCGTCTTCGTCTTCCCCTTCCTCACCAAGACAACCTCAAGCTGAAACCATCATCATATCCAAGTTGCCCCTTGAAGTCTGCCCGCAGCCAGCTCGCATACATCCACAAAGCATCCACCGGCGACTTCTTGATCTTTCCACCCTCCGAAACAAAGCTGAAGAAGCCCAGGATATGGGCTCCAGTAGAGTTTCCGGGACGGAAGAAAAAATGTGTGCACTCGCTGGGGAGCTTAAGCTGGGCGCTGCTTTTGCTGTCGCTGAAGGTTGGAGGTTTCGCCAGCATCGAGCGAGAGAGAGTGAGAGAGAGTGAGAGCGAGAGAGAGAGAGAGTGAGAGTGAGTGAGTGAGAGAAAGAGAATGAGAGAATGAGAGGGGCCGCCTCCGGCTTGGTTTCAGTCTCCTCCGTATCGCAATAATGCTCTTCCAAGGGTGGCTGCACTGCCTCGCCATCTTGGGATGGAATCCTGGGCAGCTTGACCACTGTTTGATTTTGCGGACTCGGAGCAGCTGTCTATAGTCTAAAGGATGAGGTTTATATACACTGGAAATTAAATTAGGAAATGCTCCCATGCATGCGACGAGCCTTGCGGCGATCCAAAGCCGCGAAGAGCTTGCAGTGCAGGCTTTGCATTCTGTTCCGAAGGCTCTGGTTGTCCAGGCGCTTCTTCAGTTGAGCCTGGCAAAACGAGATTGCCTGCCTTACCTTCGTGAAGCTACGGATCCTGTGCTAAATGCAGGCTCAATGCATGCCACCCCTTCCGAGACAAGCAAAGTCCTTCTTCTCATCGAGCTCTTTCCGCCGCCGTGTGTCGCCAGTCAGCATCAAGCCGTGTCCTTGGACTAGGAACGGTGTCATGGCATTGCACTTATATGGCACAATTAATGACTTGCACCTTCGCCGTGCTTGCCTGTGCATGGAGCTGCCTAGACCGTCTAGATGCTCCAACTTGACCAAGTATCGATTGAGGAAGACATCGAAGAAGACGTAAAGTATGCCACCCGCTGACCAAATCAATAGGAACAGGAGCCGCCACATCCTCGGCGTTGGCCGCATGAAGGGAGTTCTGCCCAATTTCGCGTGCTTTGTCCCTATTGCCGCAAATTCACACCGGCGCTGCACGATGCTTCTGTTGAATTGGCTGTCGGCGACTTGGTCGTTCGTTTCCAATGCTGTGCTAGCTGGCTTGCCTTGTTTAGCGTCTGCTAGTCCTGCAAAATTCAATCATCCGGGACAAAGCAAAATACTCAGACTCAGTTTTAAACTGTGCTCAGGGCACGGTAGGAAACAAAACAATCATGATCCCCCACCTATTTCAGTGCGATGCATAAAGCAAGCATCATTTTCTTCTCTGGACCAACGAACTCCTCCAGGTGCGGGCGCTGCTTCGCCTCCTGCTCTTGGACTGCACGCCGGATGACCAACAGTACATTCATGGCTCCGATCATCACCACAGGCCACAGGCCACAACCGAGCATCCACAAGAACATGCGCAGGGAGAGTGCCTCCCAGAGTTGTTCAGTTCAGAAAAGGAGAAAACTCAGGGCCTCTCTGCCTAATTATTGGGCTTGTCAAACCTTTTCCAGACTCGACTGCTGAGGCCTTCTCGGTGTAGAGGAGCTTGAGACCCTGGACTGCCGAGATGGTAGCGACGAGACAGGCAAGCAAGGAGAGCATCAGGGCTTTCGAGTGGTGCACTTTCATAGCTGCGCTCCGGTGCTCCAAAGTGGGACAAACTTTATCGCCATTATGATCTTCGCACAGCTCGTCTGCTGCATCGTTGAAATAGACCAGACCGCTGATGGTGCCCGTTGTGTTTACCGGCAGGACACCCAAAGCCTCAAGTGTCGAAATCTCGAAGCACCAAGCATCGGGTGTCTTTTGTGGAAGGTTTCTATGTGTCCGAGGTTTGGCGTAAAAGGACGTAACCGGAGCCCACCTCTGGAGAGACCTTGGGATTGGGGATGAAAACATCTGCAGCCGAGGCTTGCCACGCAGACTCTCGACGCTAGGGCTAGGGATGCCGCGTTAGGGTGGAGTGGGCATGCAAGCAGCATTGTCTGTGATGAAGACGTCCTCCAAGTGCACGGTCGAGGATTTCAGCAGTAGTCCGGCAGCCAGATTCGTCATGCGCACATCATGCGCTTCTAGACGCGATGACTTCAAAGCAATCCCGTTGCATTGCTTGTGCTTGCCCAGGATGTCTACCCCATGCATGTTCAGAGAAGAGCCACGGGCTGCGATTGCCATGTTACACTCTCTGCAGGTCACGTCGGTGATGTTCGCAATCGTCCAGTCCAGGACAAGCCCGACGCCCATGATTCTGTGCATAGAAATATCGCGAAGCTGAGCAATGCCACGGTCGCTCTCGTCCCTGCTTTGCAGGGTCAGGCCGGAATTCGTGACATCTTCCATCGTGATGTTTTGCATGGTTAGCTTCCACTGGCTCGCTTCAATCTTGACCTTGGTGGTGGGGTTGTACGTAAGTCCATGGTTTTATTAAAAATTTGCAAAATTAGCTTGCTTACATTTTGGCTCCCGGCAGCACTCCAGACGTTCCGCAACTTCACCATGGTGAAAGTCACATCTAGCGTAGTACGACCTGCGTGACACGTTCATAAAGTCAAGACCTCCGACCCTCACGGCGACACACGATGTGGTATTCGTGGGACGATTCTCTCTTGGAGCAGGCTGGAAAGTGTCATCGGACGGCAGGAAAAGCTAACGCAGTACGTACCGGAGCAGGTGAAGACTAAAACCTGCAAGGAATACTGGCAACTCTTCAAGTGCCGTTGATTTAGCATACGGCCTTCATAGATGTCAACATACTGGAGGAAGGGGGTGTAGATATCGAAGATTTCCATGTCGCGAATCTCCAGGTTCAAGTGCAAACCGAGCACGCACATAACGGACACTGCGGTCTGCATGGAGGAGCCGACGAGAGCAGATTGCCGGGAACAGATCCTCACACAGCTTCCGTAACATGCGCCGAAGTGTGAATTCTCAATGTGGCTGTGGTTTCCTTCAAACAATAATTCGTACTTCCCGGTCATGTTGGACTCTACGATGCTGGCATTGCCATGCACCCACAGATCAACGTCAGCCAATGTCGAAGTTGCAACGACAAGCACATCTTCGGAGACAAGGCGGAACTCTCCCTTATTCTTCCTGAAATCGATGATGCCGTCGTTGAGCATGATGGTGGAGTTAAGGACCGTGACATTTCCCCCCCAGAGGCCCATGCGCATTGGCATCAGAAACGATCTCTGTATTGTGAGAGAAGGGATGAAATCCCTGTGATAATAAAACAGGTATGTCTCGAATTGACTGTGCAAGGTTGTGGAGTTGGCTTCTTCCTCTGCTTGGTCGCCGCCAGGGTGGTGCAGTGCTTTTACTGCCAGATCGATAAGAGCCAAGGAATACAGTGGCAACGACTCCTGGAGTGCTACTCTCATCACTTGGAGGCTTTTCAGCGTCAGCTCAGTCAGTTTCGTCTTCCACCTTGGATGTCGCAGCTTCGCTCGGGGAGTGCCTTGCTTGATATTCCCGAATGCACGCCCGTGCAACCGTGATGACGCTGATCTCATGTACATGGAGCATATCTTTGGCCCCTGGGCTATCCCTGAACCAACCGACTTTCATATCGATCAATGAAGTCTGAGGGCCTCGGATGAAGCTCCTTCAGCCCTAGCATAGGACGTAGCCAGGATCCGGCAGGAAACTACAAATACAGATGACCATGCTGTTCAACATGCCCTGCCTTGTCGTCGTGTCGTCGTCCCCATACACAACCAAGTCCTCCATCTTCGTGCCCGGCTCACCCTGCAACTCCAGATTGGCACCGCGTGGTAGAGTAAATGTAACGTTTGGGTAGACCTCAGAATTCTCTCTGTCAACTTTAAGCTTGTCAACTATCCAAATCGCGATGATGGCTCCAGCTTGGGCCATCTTGAGGCGTGATATGTACATCAATATATTTATATATAGATGTAGATATAGATAAAGATATAGACATATATATATATACATATATATATATACATATGTGCATACAAATACATATACATATACCTATATATATATATATACATACATATATATACATACATACATACATAAATACATACATACATATATACATATACATATATATACATATATATATATATCCGCAGTAAGGCATCATTACTTACGATTTTGCAGGGTTCTCCAGGCATGAGACAGCCAGGCCACCCCTGCCAATAGATGCACTCGCATGGGCTCTGCTGCATTGACGGACGCCAACACGCTGGAGACGTTCTCAGGCGAAGCGAGAATCCTTAACACCAGCAAAAGACTCCCGCAGTGGACGGGAAATCACACTCAAACACTCTGCACATTCGGCTTCAGGCTACTACTCAGACTATTCACTCCACAACTCAAGGGCAAGGTTCGCAGGTGGAGACTCCTCGATTTCGTCGTCGAGTTGAACGGCAAAGTGCTGAGAGTCTCGATGTGCCCCGACCAGGAACAGACTCAGCAGGAGCCAGGATGTCATGGCCTCCACGCTAGAGGAAGCATAACAGAGACATGAAGACCTCATGGCCGCGACTGAAACCATCTTTCAGCCATTCACCTGGTCTCTAATCACAAGTCAGCGCAGGCGACAGGCTGCCATCCACCAGGGACGAGGATGCACAGGGATCCTTGGTCGGCTCAAGGGGCTTGCGATCTGGCAGTTTTTCCACGAGCGCTTCTGCTGCAGGCATGCTCTGCTGCAGGCATGCGCATACATATACGTCATAACATACATACGTACATACATACATACATACATACATACATATACACATACACATACACATACACATACACATACACATTCATGCATACGTACATACATACATACATACATACATATACGCATACACATACACATACACATACACATACACATACACATACACATTCATGCATACATACATACATACATACATACATATACGCATACACATA
>CAJNJA010087807.1:0-37786 GCA_905231915.1 Symbiodinium necroappetens
TTCGCTGCCTTGTCTGGGGGGGGGGGGGGGGGGGGGCTTGGGGCTGCTATTTTTGGGTTTAGGGTTTATTCTGGGTACCAAGAAGCCTCGTAGGCCCCAAGTGACCGGAGGCTTGGGGGGGGGCTTTGGGGGTGTTTTGGGGTTTAAGGCAACGTGTTTGTTTTGTGGCCTTATAGGCACGTGATTTATTTTTTGGGGTTTGGGGCCTCTATTTCTGGGTTTAGGGTTTATTTTGAAGTTTGGGGAATAGGGTTGAGGGTTATACAGTTATACCTAGCTTGGATCTAAAAATAAATAGAAGCCCCAAAACCCTCCGTCAACCCCCAGCCAACAATGCGGTACCCAATCCTATGAACTCCTACTCCCCCTCGAATCTTGGCTGTCCTGTATCCTAGGGGAACGAACTGTTAGCCTTTGGGAATTTACAAGGGTTATACTAATAATTGAATTATACTACCCCTAAAAAGGTTAAAGGTCACCTGCTCGACTACTGGGCATCCGAAAGCCCCAAGCCCCATGGCGAAAAAAAAGGTTTCTGTATTAGGAACTACTATGTTGCCTTGGGTATTTACAGCAGGATCACCATCATTATCATCATTCTGGTTTGGGCATTTCTCGTCGGAATTGCTAATCAAGTTTTGGACACTTCTAGCAGGAAATACTATTCTGACTTGGGTAGGTAGTCCCCATGCATATTCCTAAACCCTAAACCCTAAACGCTAAGGACCCCTTGGCTCTGCAGGCCACGGCGCCTACCCTGAAAAACTTCGCCACTCATCCTCTGAAGGCAGGGGTTCAGGTTGAGGAGGGGCGTGGGAGGTTGGGGGCTTGCGGCTATGGGGGTTGAGGTAGTGGTGGGGAGCCTGTTTCGGAAGCTCAGGGGATGTTAGGAGTTTAGGGCTTGGTTTCAGGGGCGTCATGAGCCCTAGACCCTAAACAGTTTGGGGTTTCAGTGTCTTTGTATTTTTGAGATGCTTTGCCATGCTGCTGACTCGCCTGATGCCTCGAACCTGGCAGGAAGAGATACCGCTCACTATTTGGCAAAAGCCTGCATAATCCGCCACAAGGAAGACAGGAAGTCACTTAGCTTATGGCTCATACTGGCTTGTTGTTATGTGCTAGAGAGGGTACAAGGGCAACACAAGTTCTCCCTTGATTCATCAGTACAGGTGAGGGCTTCTCACTACGGCACCTCCTGAGGTACTTACCTTGACCAGGACTTGCCATAATCAGGGATCAGAACGACTCCAAAATGGGTAGTTCTCTAAATTAGGTTCCCTTTTTAGGTCCCCAATATAGTACGGCACCTTTATACAAAGGACCCTAAAAGGGACCCCAATTTGGAGAACTTCCAAAATGATGCTTGAAGTTGTTGGGACAGCAGCACGGCGCAAAATGCTGCTGCTGCTACTTCTGGTGCGGTCTGGAGGATGAGTGTGCTGACTGCGGCCACTAGCACAGGAAATCAAAGCAGCAATCCTAAACCCTAACCCCAAAAGAACAAAACAAACAAAAACACTTAAAACCTGTGCTTTATGGCAGGATCTGCGAGCAATCGAGGCTGTTAGGCCCCTTGTGCCGGGGGCTCCTAGTTCAAGAATCCTACTAGTCGGGGTCTGCTGTGGATTCTTCAATTTCTAGCAACTCTTATCTAGAATCTAGTGCCCTAAATCCTCAACCCTGCACCCTCAACCTGAGCCCTAAACTGATATGGGAAGCCCTAAACCCTAAACCCTAAACCCTAAATGGGAAGGCTTCTCCTGAAGGAGCACATCCGCACGCCGGAGACTTCCAAGGGCAATGAAGTGCCAAGGCCATGCATCGTCAGGCCGTCGATGACCACCTGCAAGTCGGTTTAGGGTTCAGGGTTTAGGGTTTAGGGTTCAGGGTTCAGGGTTTAGGGTTTAGGGTTCAGGGTTTAGGGTATAGGGTTTAGGGTTGGGAGTTAGGATTAGGGGGACCCTCGGGGATATAGACCCTCTCAATAAGGTCCCCTTGAAGAAAGCCACAAGTAGGGTTCAGAAGGGTCCCCTTTAAGGGGTCTCCCTAATACTACCTAGGAGTTTAGGGTTCAGGGTTTCGGCGCTCACGCTCGGACACTCCAGGCGAGGCATGGGGTACGAGGTCTCGCTGAAGTGAAATATCCCATCACAGCGAGTGTTCACAACCCTAAACCACCCTAAACCCTAAACACCTCTCAACCTGCTGAGGACATATCACCCGCTCACTCCCAAGATCCATCCACGCACGAATCTAGTTCTGGATCTCAGCCTCTACATCAGCGAGGATCGTGCCTAGAAGGGCAGAAAGGATACCTACGAAGCCTTCCTGGGAAGTACTGTAGTAAACCCCAAAACGTTGGAAACCGGGCTGAGGACGAATAGTGCTGGGAGTCCCTATACATTACTCTTAAAGGATTGAGGCTATTGGGTTTCCAACTTTTGTGCTTCTACTCTCGAGCCGGGCAGATGGAGCAGGGAAGAAGCAGCCCGGCCCTTCGAATCCTTACGATTCACGGTGAAACCCACTGAGGACTAGCCCCTCATGAGGTTGATGCCATCAATGACCCTCTGCCCTCTGCTCCTATACATGCCACTCAAAGTAAAGCAGTGAACTGAAATCTACAAAGCCTCAGCTAGGTCACCACGGCCCGCAACAAATATCTAGCTCACAGACTGCATTCAATGCACACACACACAAATTGCAAGTTAATTCCTGTATAGAATTAAAATGGCCCGATGCAACTAATTATCCCTCCCGTCCGTCGGGAGCAGCCGGACTCGCGCACGCCAAATTACAGTGAAGCTCGCCCCCGTGCAGCTTGCTTCATGCAATAGCTCGAGGGCTAAAGCAGTACAAAGGTTTAGGGTCTGGCACGGTTCGGCTTGAGGACCCGTTCCGGCGGCTGTGAAACCTTCGAAACACCCAGCGCCCTTGTCGCAAGCCAGGAGGAAACATCGTTCCTTATGAGAGGCTGTACTGGGGCGTCGAACGCAATCGAAGCCTGGCAGACGCCGAACCCTTGAGCTTTTGGGTCGGGTAGCTCCAGGATTGGCGAGTACGGGTTGCTCTCCGAGCCTCTGATGCAGAGGCCTTGGCCAGGGTTCTTCCATTGCACCACGCGCTGGGCTGCCCTAAACCCTATTAAACCCTAAACCGTTATCTGCGAAACAAAGTCTTCCATGTAGGGATCGCGGCACGTTCAATTCTATTGCGGCAGGGCCAAGAGGATAAGCAAAAATGCTACCCTACGGGTGATGATATAAATCCCATAGTTTAAAAGAAAAAACCATAGTTCCCATAGTTTAGGGCTTAGGGTCCTTAAGGTAATGCAGGATTTATATCATCAACCGTATCGCCCTAACCCCAGGTGGAACCCTGCTCTCACATGCGGATAGCTCACTGAAGAGATTTGACGAAGAACCCTGTAAGCAGGAAGGCCAGCCCTGAACCTAACACTGCGACACAAACAGCACAAAACTCTACCGACGTCCTTTGAACAAGTCTCGCATCCACTTTTGCCGTAAAACATAAAACCTAAAACCCTTCTGTGACCCCTGGACCAACCTTAGGCCCAAAACGTTAAACCCCAAAGCCGTTTTGAAACCCTTAACCCAGAACCGCAAAATGCTAAGCCCCTCAAAGCCGCCGGCACTAAGCAAGGGAACCCGAAAATTCGCCATCTTGTCGCCGCCCCCCTCGAGGCCTCCGTGCCCTCGTCATCCTCGGTTCGAGCGAGCCGTCAGTCGGGGTAGGGCTTGGGGCCTAAGGGCCTGATGGTTCAAGATTTTTTACACACCCCCTCCGCTGTTTGCCCTTTTCCAGAGCTTCCAAAGCCCTCAAAATTGGTTGGTTTTTGACCTTTTGCCAGGCCCCCTCCAGGCCCCCAACATGGGCTTTTGTCGATTTCTACTCGAGGGTTCAGGGGTTGGGGTGAGGGTTCAGGAGTTTAGGGCTTGAGGGTTGTACCCGACATCCTAATTCCTGTAGCCTGAACCCCAAAATGTCCTATAAACCGTAAACTAAAGCCCTAAACCCGAAACTAAAACTATAAACCCAATCGACCCTCTAGACAGCCAAACCCTATACACCCTATATGTAAAAACCCTATCAGCCCTATAAATAGCTTTTACATAAGCCCTATAATATATAAACCCTGCGACAAGGATCTTCCCAAGCTCCGCTGAAGGCGTCCTCAGCCCGGGCCACAAGCCTTTTGCCAGCCACGGCGATGGAGACCCAGCCTACATCAAAAAGAGAGGTTGTTTAAGTTTAGCGGTTTAGGGCTTTAAACTTTCAACATGAACCCCTAAACCCTAAACCCCTAATTTAGGGGTTTAGGGGTTTAGGGTTTGGGGTTTCGGGGTGTAACTGGAGGGTGTAGGGCTTAGGCTTGAAGAAAGGGAATCGAACAAAGAACTTCGAATGCAAGCTGTGGGGTCGGGAGTGTATCAGGGCGATTCATGGATTTTTAGCTGTTGCTTACAGTGCCTTCTAGGGCTTAGGTTTTGGTTTAGGGTTGGGGTGGATCTGAGGTTTAAGGTCTTCGGTTTTGAGTTTATGCTATAGCAGCCCACACTCGAAAACCTTAAACCCTGAACGCTTTAGGGTTTCAGGCTCAGGGCTTGAGGTTTCCGGCACCCTTTGTGCAAGCGGCTCCTTCGTCGGGTCCGGTACCTGCCAGGCGCCGGAAGTGCAAGCGGTTCTCTGATGCCGCAAGCTCTTCCAGGACAGATCCTGCCATGAACTTCCGGGCTTTACGCTCTCACAACTCGGGCTTTGGGGGTTTAACTTCCCCTTGGGGGTGCCGGATCTTACGGTTTAGGGTCCTTAAAACTTCCGCGCCTTTTGGCTTTAATTTCCCCTTGGGGGTGCCGGATCTTACGGTTTAGGGTCCCCAGACCCTAAAACACAAAGCCCTGTTCTACGGGCTTCCGCGTCTAGTGTCTGGAGATTGGGGCTGGGGTTTAAGGTTTGCGGTTTCATGCCTTTGGGCGGCTGTCGTGCTAAAGATTGTTTACTTATTTTTTTATGGAGGGAAAGAAATTCTACAAATCAAGCTGCCGAATACAAAACAGCCTACAAAGCAAACGACAGGTTGTAAGTATTTTGGAATGGAGGGGGAGGGGCAGATGGGTAGTTCTCGAAATTAGGGCACGGTTAAGGGCCCTCTTTATCGGGGTGCCGCACTAGTTTGGGCACCTAAAAACGGATCTTAATGTTTAGCACTACTCAAGTCCTTCTGCGGTATGCGACGACTTGAACCCCTCGATGTCCTGTTGCCAGCCGCACGGGCAAGGCTGCAGACGTCAAATCCCGACCTTTCCCAAACCAATAGTGTTCAGATTCAGGGCTAAACGGGTCTTATGTAGCGGCCTAATGAGGAACCCTGAAACCAGTATTCTTGTGATTCCTCAGGCTTCTATATAAAGCGTCTTACTTAAGCTTGGGGGTTTCAGAGTTAAGTTTCCCGCATTCGCTCACCGGCTTTGTATTGCAAAGGCTCTGCCGCCGGCAGGACGTGCTGGTCCTGTGTCTTCAGGATGTACGCGAGGAAAGGACGGAAGTCGGCTCATGATCGGGGCTTGAAGCTGCAGGTTGTGGTTGTGGGCGTAGGTTTCTGAAATCAGATTTGCGCAAAGACTACAGATAATTTGATCTAGGACATACTTCTTGCGGACGTGGGTTTCGGACTTACCACGCAGAGTTTGTTTCGGTGTCCGGGTCATTCACACTTTGCAAGGACCCTAAACCCTAAACCGCTTCTAGCTACCAGTAGTGGCACGGTTGGCGGTTGGGCCCTGGGTTGCTGCATCTGTCCGTCTCTGCCTGTGGGTCCGTCAGTAAATCTGTCCATGTGCCGGTATGTCGTACATCCCTATTGTGTGTATGTGTGTGTAGTATGCATGCATGCATGCATGCATGCATACATACACGCATGCAGGCAGGCAGGGAGGTAGGTAGGTATTTTATGTATGTATAGGACATCGCACAAACGCGTGCGCACAAACACACACACACACACACGCACACACAGACGCTGGTAGATTTCTTCTTGTATCCTGAAAGGTGGCAGCTCAAGCTTCCGAAGGGTTGGCAAACATCCCTTACACAGATGCCTCAGACAAGACTGCGCCTGTACCACTCTAAGCCGACCTACAAGCTGCATTTCAATGCCGACTTCGGCTTGGGCAAGGTGCAGGGCGTTCTCAAATCCATGAATAAATGGAAAGGCCCCTCGCACTTTTGAAGCAAGCCTTGAACCCTTTTGCCTGAACCACAAAAAGCCCTGGCGTAAATGCGTAAACCCCAAACCCCAAAATACCGCAGCGTGAGGCATACACGACCGAGACTTCAGGGTAAAAAACAATTAATATCTTACTATCCGTATCTTTGAGACTGGGCCCGAAAGAGTACTATAGGCGCCTGAATAACGCACAAACGTAGCTTGTAACCATAAGGGGAGATTATTTGGTTTCCTCACCCACTAGGACCCAAATTGTCATCCAGCAGGCCATGTCATTTGGTATTCCAGCCCCTCTATTGGCTGGTCTATGGCTTTAGCGGATGAACATCACCCGGGGTTGTCGTTTCTATGACCTATCACGACACAAGTGACCTTGCCGCACGACGATGCCACCCTTGTCGGCACCACCAAGAACTTCCCATAGCTTTGGCATCACGGGGTTCCTGAACGTAAAAATCACCCAAATCTGAGTTAGGGTTTGGGGTTTATGGTTTAGGGTCACAGGGTTCCTGAACGTAAAAATCACTATAAGGCTGAAGGCATCTCAGTCTGCCACATTAAATTACTGCGTAGCCATTTGAGCTGCATGTGATATCTAGCAGATCTATCCAACCACCAAAATGCCCACAGAAAACCTGAAGGTTCTTAAAATCCTGAGGTCCCATCATGTGTTTGTAGCTGCTCTGTGTTGAGCTTTTTGGGTCTTGGAGTTAGGGTTAGTGGTAAACTGTGTGGCCTCCACAGTTCACTAGCAATCGCAGACGTCCGCCGTCTCAATCTCAAACCCCAGAAGGCTCTAAGGTTTTAAGTCCCTAAATGCTACTTAGTTACTGAGTTCATAAGCACAAAAAATTAAACACTTTCAGTTCTTGAAGGGATCGTATTAATTATCCCAAGAAGTTTATAAAGTGTACTCACTCAGCTACTAAGGCTACACCACCTTTAGCCCAACTACTTTTCAGGTGCATTGGGTTTCATGGCTTGAGATGCAAAGCAGCTGCGAGACGAACCCTAAACCCCAAACCGTCCCGGTCGACCCTGGGTTTGGGGTAAGACCCCTGTTTTAGTGAACACCTAGTGTTTAAAGGCCCTAAAATGAGGATCTCACAATAATTCCTGTAAAGAGAGGGGATCTGCAATCAGAATCAATCAGAGGTCCACATTCCTCGTCTCTTCCCCTGCGAAGCAAAGCCAAAACTCCAAAAAGCCCTACACAAAAACTAGCCAAACTCAAAGCGATAATGCCTAAATCATTATCCCCTGGTTTAAAGAATTAGGGGTGAGACTGCCGGGTTCAGTGCTTGGAGTGATTTCAACTCCGAAGTAGCCCTAAATTGATGGGTTTGCTCCTTTCTGCAGGACCGATTTTCCGCAGGCTTGAACTGAGCTCGCCGGGTGGAACTGACGGTCTGCGACCGCAAGGGACTCCTTTAATAGGGCTTAAGGTTTAGGCTTTAGGGTTCAGGCTACTATGGGGGGCACGATAATACGGTTGATGATATACATCTTGCTTTGCCCATAATTCGGAAGATGCCATAATTCCCATGGTTTTGGGTCCTTAAGGTAATGCAGGATCTATATCATCAACGCTAGGAATCCTTTCGAGGATCCGGCTTGAGGGCTGAGTCAAGGCATCGACAGGGTATGCCGATCATCTACAGGATGGACTAAGTTTAGGGTTTAGGGTTTAGGGTTTAGGTAGGGTTTGGGGTTTAGATGGACTATGGTTTTATGGTACCCTTACCCCCCAGGTACTTACTATATAGGGTACTAGAGCCCCTAGGGCCCTATATAGCAGGCACCTGGCGGGTTAGGGGTAGGCTGTGCTATCGTTCCTGTGCCTGCAGTGGCGAGGCTTGCTGCGCACCAGTGTGGGACATCACGGGGTGGCAACAGCTAGCGGGTTGGAACCGGGACAGCTGGGTCCTAAACCCTGAAGGTATGTTGGATGGAGGCAGTGCCACTTTCTAGCCAGCGTCCCGGTCTTGCAGTTTGTCTACGGCCAAAAGCACCATTGTTCACTGCTCCGGTTGCTGCAAGTCTTCGTGCATCGTTGCCGTATATGTAGACCGGGAGTACACCAGAGTGCATGATATCCACGCTATGTCCTGCGGCCGCATCACAATGCGGCATGCTGCGAACAAATGATTGGGCGCTTCAGCCTCCACAACACCATCAAATGGGAGGTAAGTCAGCATTCAACTCGACCTCCGTTCCTCCGATGTTCAACTGCTTTTGGATGTAGGCTGAAACAGTTACTCCAGAAACCCTCTGTGTCAATGCTGAACCCTCAGCCTCGAACAGATTGATCCCGAGACCCTAAATCCGAACGTTTACATTCGACTAAGCTTCGAAATAAGGGACCCTGATTTTGACGGCATGTCGTCGGTGTCTTAATATCAGGACTCCTGAATCAGGACACCCCCTCCCAGAAACGTGTGAGAAGGGGTCCACAGGTTCTGACAGGGATCCCCAGGAGGGCATCTTTATTCAAGCAAATGTTGACACCGACAAGCGTGTCTTCAAAGCAGGATTAGGTTGGGTTGGGGTTACTGTAGGTTATAGAGCTGAGAGTTTGGGACAAACGACAACATGTTTATGTCTCGGGAACTTGCTACAACATCGACCCTGAAAGCAATGCCCACTAGAACACCCACCCTTCTAGTAAGATGTCGGGGATGTTGGAGGTTTGCCGTTCAGGTTATATGGGCAGGCAAGAACCAGGAGGCTTGTTTGGCGTACCTTGCCACGGCGCCCCAGCGTAGCCTTCGCAAAGCTGCTGCCAGCATGAAGTAAAGACCCAAATGACAGATGAGAACCTTCAACCCTCAACGCCCTGCGCAGAAGAGAATCTTGACTTTCTGCTGTAGGGTTTCGGGATGTTGGGGAGCCGTGATCACCATTGCGTCCTAAAGCACCAAGGCCCGAAAACTCCGCACAGGCTTGGGTTTAGGATTATAGGGCTTAGGAAAACCCATAGCCTTCACTGAGAATACCGATCTCTGCTTGCTACGTTTTGGATTCATTTGGCGCTGTTGTTCTGTGGTAGTATAGAAGCCGGAAGAATCATGTCTTGCTCGGGGTTCCTCAGTATAGTCATGCATGGTATATATATATATGTATATATATATATATGTATATATATATATTAATAATAATAATAAAAATAATAATAATAATAGTAGTAGTAGTAACAATAATATCATTGTTTTGCTTATCTATTTAATACATATATATATATAGATATACATACATACATACATACATACATACGTACATACGTACATACGTACATGCGTACATACATACATACATACATACATACATACATACACAGAGAGACATACATACATACATACATACATACGTACATACATACATACCTACGTACATACATACATACATACATACATACATACATACATACATACAGCATGTTGCAGCTCGACAGGCTCACCAAGACCCTGAACCTTAAAGCCCCTACTGAAAGCTTTTCCTCAACCCCAAACAAACCTGCAAAACCCAAGGAAGCCCTCTCAACGTTTGTAACTTTCAAAATCATAGATCTCACAAAGCCCTTTCATAAATAAACTCTAAACCCCTACACCTTAAACCGTGCCCAACCGAGCTTAGCAGGCCTCACGGACGGCTCCAGCAGCAGCCCAGGGACTAGGCAGCCGGTCCTGCCATGCAGAGTCGAGGTGTGGTCGTTGTAAAAGTGTGGGTTTGATGGTGCTTACTTATCAAGGCTTAGTGTGTTTTAGAGAATCTTTGTAGGGCTTTTTTGATTCAGGCACGATTAGTCCCAACGAAGAAGCCTTTAAAGCATTAGACCAGAAACACGCCGTAAGTCACCGGCTCATGGCGAGAAATTGACAGCTACTTGAGGGTATATGTGTCGAGGGTCAGGGAGGCTGGCACGGAAAAGTGTCGAGCTTCAGGGGCTTATAAGGTGCGATTCAAGGAAACCCTAAACCCTAAATCCTAAACACCTAAACCCAGGGGTCCACGGTCCTCTCTCTCAGACAGCTGGGGCTCCGAAGCACTCGATGTCAGAGAACATCTCAGCGTGGACGGATCTGCGGAGTTTCCTGGGATCTAGGGCGGCTGATGGGGGCTCTTATTTGCTCCTCGAAACTTCGGTTGCACATAATTCTATTACGAGTATGCGCAGTATTGTGCTTATTACTGTCATTATCCTTCAGCCTTTTGGGTTTTGGTTGGCCGTGTCAGCTTTCGACTCCGCGGCCTGCGGGCACACTTATGGTAGAGGGGGGGGGGCGGGTCGTAATGTTTGGATCCAGCTTGCCCTTCTCCATAACAATCGGGTGCCAGCTCTTTTTTCGGCGGGGGGGTCATGCATACTTCGGTTTAAGTTCGCGAAACTCCCGCTTTTTTTCCGGGAACTCCGGTATGTAGACATTGTAGATACTTGTAACCTCACAGGCTTCAGAGGTCAGGTTTATGACCTCAACACCCTTGTAGTCTCTTCATTCAAGCTCCTGAATCCGAAAACCCGCAGACTCAAGCATTATATGCAACCCTTTAACGGACCCGTGAAGGACTCTTTTTCTAGGCATTAATGCCACTTTTCTAGACCTCAACCTTCACCCTCCCTAAACTTGAACTGAGCCGTTCCCAGCCGAAAATGGGGGCCCAGGGTAGACCCAAAACCCTAAACCCTAAACCCAAAACAGCCGGAAGAGCCGGCTGAGGAGATTTTTGGGTTTTGGGGATTTCGACTCCCGCGCTCGCACTCGGCTGGCATGGCGTGGCGCGAGAGGGTCTGAGATTCGGGGTTTAGGGGTTTAGGGTTTAAGGGGGCTTAAGGGGGTTTAGGGGGTTTAGGAGTTTAAGGGTTTAGGGGCTTACGGTTGTAGGGGTTTAGTTAAGTTAGGGTCTTAGGGGTTTCGGGTTCGAGACTTGAGGCTTTCGCCTTAATTAAGCCCGCGCAGGACCTACGCGCCAGGAAATCCTACTGGAGACCCCTGGAAAGATGGGTCTGCAGACCCTTAACCTTATAAACCCGAAAAGCATGGCAAACCCTAAACCTTATCAACCCGCAAAAACACGGTAAATCCTAAACTCTAAACCGGAAAAACCAATGTTTTTCAAGGACATGTTGCTTGAGGGTTTGCGGTCTCACTGAGGCTGAGGGCTTACCTGACTATGGGGTCTAGAGCCTTGAGGGCTCTATAGTTCTTCAAGGCTTGGAGCTTTAGCGATTTAGGATTTGGGGCTTTCGGCTTGGAGTTAATGGGGTTCGGGTGTAAAGGGCTGAGCCTTTAGGGTCTCGAGGGTTTAAAGGGCTGAAGGTTTAGGGCTTAAGTTTAGGGTGTGGGTTTCATACGGCGAGAATGTTTAGGAGTTGAGATGTATGTGAAGCACTGGCTTGTCGACGCCGTCTGAGCCCGTGGCGCTTGTTGCGAGGTTGCCGCTGGCGAAGACGAAGTTGTACCTGACTTCTCAAACACTCGCGGCTTCCGGGCTTAGGAATTGTTTGTCATGTAAACCCCCGATCAATGAAACCCCCCACCTTCAAAGACATTGTAGTAAGGATCTTATAGGATAAGCTCCCTCAAAGAAAAAAGCGGACATGAATCAAGGTTCTACGTTCGGGTTAAGCCAGTCTTACAATCTACACCCCTCCGCGGAGAGTTTCGACTGGGCCGCCTTGCGATGTAGTGACCCGAAATGAAACGTTTGAGTGACGTGAAAAATCCATGAACACAGGTAGATCCTACAATGAACCCACCTCATCACTGACTCAACAACAGAAAAAGACACAAATCGCGAAGATCCCGAATCCCAACTTCGATTTTATGTGTCTTAGGCAGCTAACCCCTTGTTCCCCAAACCCTTCGACGCACAGTAACTTGAGGTTGAGCTTGTAGACTGGCTCAGTACTTCGATTGACCCTTCATGCACTGGTCTATAGGCTAACCCTCCACCCTAAACCCTAAACCCCTAAACCCCTAAACCCTAAACCCTAAACCCCTAAACCCCTAAACCCCTAAACCCCTAAACCCTAATCCACCCCTTAAGCGCTCTAAGCCCCACGGCCTGGCGGATCTCGTCCCGGAGCAGTTGCTCTGCAGCGCTGCTTCCATATCGCTGCATTTCGGCCGGGAAGACGATTCCTCTTAAAACGACTGATCTGCTTAATTCGGGAGGTTTAGGGTTTCGGGATTTAGGGGCTGAGCTTAAATCTCAATTTTGAGCTCTTCGATTTGTGCCTCGGTATCTATCAAGCTGTGGGCGGTGGGTTCAAGACCTTGGAGGCAAGGATGTGCGGCTGTGGGGTTCGAGTTCGGGCGGGTTGCGTTCTGGGCTGTTTAAAATTACGTGTATTTCAGCCTTCAGGCCCACTTATGACGGCAACACCAACACTTAATAAACTACATGATACACTGGAGCCGCAGAGTCAGTGAGGCGCAGCGGCAGCCGCAAGCGCTGGTGGACTCGCTTCGGATGATCTTCCAAATATTCAAAGCTTCGAGACCAAAGATTTTGAAGCAAGAGCTCGGGCGTTTAGGCGTTTAGGGTATAGGGTTTAGGGTTTAGGGTTGGGAAGGACAATAATGCAGAACAAGCTCTTGCATTGCGATGCGTGCGTGGCTCATGGCAAAGAACAACACCTGGCAACCACGCGGGTAAGGAAATGAGTGGCGGAAATGACTCAACAGTTCAATGACAAGAGCCTTAATCTGCACGGTGCAAAAACATGAATGATCCCAAATAAAGCCAGCCAGCAATCTAGCAGCGGAACACCAGCAATAGCGTGCATAACCCTGCCGCCGTGGCCGCGTCCTTCACCACCACTACATTCCGCAGTTAAGCTTCAGACTACCACAACGACGACGACCACAGAAACAACGACGAAAACAAATGCCACAACTAAACCAAATCGGCACGACGAAAAACAAGTGCACAACGTCCAGCACCGAAACCTACCCGATGTTAAAATGAGCAGCGTTCACCACCGCACCGCGACACCACCGAACAGCAGCAGCAACACCACGACCACCACCGCCACCACCAGAACAGCCGACCCTGCAACACCCAGAAACATACAGCTCAGCATGTTGTTGTTGTTTTTGGCATCGGCGCTGCCGCTTCGCCTGGGACCGAAGAAACGGCGACAGGCTGTGTTGGCTTGGCAGAAGAGCACTTCGGGTGGGTTTGGAGCTTAGAAAGGCTTAGAGGTTCTAAATTTAGCTCTGAGATCTTGTCAGTACAGAGCCCTAGTCGCCCTAACAGAAATCCCAAACCCTCGTACCCACAGGTTTAAGCCTAAATCTTCCTACGCAAACCTTTCCAAAACCGGATCCCAAAATTACATCCCAAACCCTCAACCCTCAACCCCTGCACGATTGTGAGAATCCTATACGAAGCCTGTAATACGTCTACGCAGTCCTATGGGTTACCTTAGTTGCTGAGTTCATCAGCACAACAAAGCGTACACTTTCAGTTCTATAAGGGATCATAGTATCCCAACAAGTTTAAAGTGTACTCAGTCAGCTACTAAGTTACTATACTTTAGACTTTAGTTAAAGGTCAAGACTGTTTGGGCTTCCCTCGGGCTTAGAGGTGCACAAGAACAGTTGCCCTCAAGCCCCACACTTACAGGGTCTGACGGGTATAACTAAGGGATTATGAATGTTACAAGTATATCAGGGCTTTGGGGGTCGTTGGGGTCTTGTCAGGCTGGTTTGAGTGGCAGAGGGTTGCTTGATCTTTATCAATCTCAAATTGGAAACTATAGCGGGCCTTGCAATCCCAATGGAGCTTACATTGCAGTATCCGTGTATATAGGGAGTACAATGCATGACTATACATACGGACTATTACTTTACGGGGATATTGTCAATGCCTTTGCATTTGCTCTCTATACCTTACACTATCGACCTCAAGCAACCAAATTTAATCTCATGGTCGTCGGGTACAGGGCTTGCAGAGAGCCACCTGCAGCTCCAACCGCCCTGAAGCCAAGCAAACTCACGCTGACCATGGTCCGGACGACGGCTGCGCAGCTCTCGTCTTCACGTGAAGGGCTTAGGGTTTAGGGTTTAGGGGCTATTTGGCTCTCTTCAGGGCTTGCATATGGCACAGGGTTATCATATAGGGGTGGATGAAGCGTAGAAGCAAGATACTTCAATAGGGGTTGACAATACGAGGGGAAACAGAACGGGATGATGGATGGTCGCGGGATGTCGCGAGATACATCATCCTCTAGAATGACTGCAGAATGGAACGAGTAGCAAAGAGGGGGTAGGGGTCAAAGTGATGAGGGGTGTAGGGCCGTTTAGGGTTTAGGGTTCAGGGTTTAGGGTTGTTGACGCCACATGGGTTGTATCTGCTGATGGCACTTTGGACAGATCGAGGATCCTACGATCGCAAACTCTGAAAACATAATTAATTAAGCCAGAAACGGAACAAATCGGCAAGGAATGCCCACTCATCATCCTTAACTCCTGTCCCTTTTTCCACAGGCTTGAACTGAGCTCGCCCGGCCAAGTCAACTCATGTCCTAAACCCTAAACCCTAAACCCCTAAACCCTAAGGCATTAAGTGTAAGTTCAGCGGGGACCATTCTCTGTGCCTGTTGCGCCGAACGTCCAAGGATGTCGCGCGCGCGCATTAGCGGTTTCGTGTTGCCGGGACCTCAGGATGCCCCCACAACCGGTATAAACCCGTTGTGAGAGTTTAGGGTCTAGGGTTTAGGGTCTAGGGTTTAGGGTTTAGAGTTTAGGGTCTAGGGTTTAGGGTTTAGAGTTTAGGGTTTAGGGTTTAGGCCCAAAGAAGCCCTACACCCTACCGAAGCCCCAAAAACCGGGACAAGACCCTAAACACCAAAGAAGCCCTAAGCAGAACACCCCAAACCGGTGGTGGGGGAGTCGTAGAGTTCCCAAGTAATGCCGACTTTGCAGCTGAAACGAGACGCTTTAGGGTTGAGGATTTGTTAGGGTTTAGGGTTTGGGCTTTAGGGTTTAGGGTTGAGGTTGAGGGTTTGGGGTTCGGGGCTGGGCATGCTGTGCCCCACAACAGTTTAGGCTTCATAATATTTACATTACCCAAAGCTTCAGAGTTGAAGGTCACCCACCCAGCCCCTAAGACACCGACGAGCCGAGGTGAAACGAGCAGAGGTGACATCATTGAATCTGCTTAGTCTAGGGCCTTTATGGCTTGAATGGGCTTTCCGGGTATAGGCTATAAGTTTCCGCTTTATATTATATTGTAAGTAGAATCAGGAGCCTTAAGGGAGAGTATGTTGGTGTTTGGTTTCAGGCTTCTCTGTTTCGGCGTTGTTGGCGTGCGGCTTATGGGGTTAATGGTTTCATGGTCTGCGTTGCGTAGCTTAGCTTCCCGCCCTCCTTGACATTGTCATCTCTGTTCGGCATGCAGTCCCGCACCGCTGCGAATTCACCGGTATTTGTGTGCTTAAACTCGGAATTTCTAAGACTCTTACAGCGCTCAGACGGTTGCAAATAGGGTGCATGAAGCATGCAAGCAGGTTCGACGTGTTTAGGGTTCCCTTCACCATGAGACGCTGCACCCAAGCTTCCGGGGTTTTTGATGGTTAGCTCACCTGACCACCTGGATTCTGGAAGATGAACCACGAACCCTCGAATCGACTGCCGGAAATATCCCGCCACCCAGGCGGTGCTTGCGGAGTTCGGACTTGCTAGGACTGCAATGTTTCTGAAGCTGCACGATCGCGACTACATCTTCGACGGGGTGCAATATGTGATGGGAAGACCGATGATATAACAAGCAAAGCGACACCTACTCCGGAATGTTGCATTAAGCTCAACGACCACGAGACGAAACCCCTTAACCCTAGAACCTTAAACCCTAACCTCAGTTGGAGCTTTTGGCACTGTGTCTGCAATACTTTCGAATCCGGAGCAGAAATGGTCAGCGAAGAGTCCCGCTCAAGGTTTGGAGTTACGCAGGGGCACCTAGCGTCTAGGATGTGGGGCATGTGGGTGGTTTGCACCCTGAACTCTTTTTTCATAACAACCCTTGAATTCAAAGCCAAAGCCTGCAATACACTTCGCAGCCTATAACTTGCACCCCGCAACCTGGGCCCCTCATCCGAAAACCCTACATCCTACAGCTACAACCCTAAACCCCTCTTACCAAAATGCCCCAAACTGTATACCCTACAGGCCCTCTCTCTCTCTCTCTCTCTCTCACAGGCACTCGACCTTACATTCCCTATAAACCCTGAAACCCTACCCTTCCTTGTCGTTTCGGGACCCGAACCGTCGAACAAGGACTCCAGAAGCTCACGCTTCGCCGTGCTCATGCTTTGGGATAAACCTCGGCTTTTGGCTTTAGGGTTCCGAGGCTGATTTCTGTTCTGCCACATTCTACTTTGTCATGCTCTTCTGCTGTATCCTGTTATGTCATGGTCTTCTTTCTCTTTGGGTTTCTGTTCTTGAGGATTGAGGGCCAAAAGGGTTTAGGGGTTTAGAAGCCATAGGGTTTACAGTTCGGGCATTTTGGTAATAGGGTTTTACAGAGTTCACCTATAGGGGGATGTGTTGCGTTTGTTCGGGGCCGTACCCTAAGCATCCAAGAATTTGTTTTGGAGGGCCTGTTGGAGGATTGACTTCGTACATTTGTGCCAGTGTCCAACCGTCAGGGCATCACTGCCCTTTGCCAAACCGGGTGGGCTCCAGGACATTTGTCTCAGAAGATTTTTGTGCTGGTTTGATCTGAAGAACGGAAAGGCCCGCCGATCACACATACCCCTGCATCAGGCAGTGTTGCTTAGATGCTACTTCTTGTGACCAATCTACATGCTTAGACTGAGAAAGGCTTTTTGTTTCTCACCAATTCTGCCTCATTGAACTGCACGACTTGACAAGAGCCGCAGAACATTAGCCAGAGAAGGTCGTGGATGTGGCACGTGACTGGCGAGCCTTAGCCCTAGGTTGCTGAGCGGAAATCGGCGACTGCACCGAAAGCCACCGGTGACAAGTCGAACCTGCTGCCCTTACAGCTCCCGAAGCAACTCAACACCGTCTTCTATATTCTTCGTATAGGAGCCGTAGTTACTAGAATAGAGCTTAGGGGTATAGAATACTATATAGAGTAAAGAGGCACTGAGGAATGGCATCGGTAACTATTCAGGCTTCCGGACAATGCTTAGGACGAATGTTCCGGTCGGTTTTGGGGTTTGCGGCCTACTGTTGATGATATAAATCCTGCATTACCTTAAGGGCCCTAACTATGGGAATTATGGTATATTCCGTACTATGGGTAATGCAGGATTTATATCATCAGACCTTGCTGGCTTCGAGCTCACCCGGGCCCCTTGCCAGCACATGATGCCCACGAGCACATAGATTGCAATCCTGATGGGTTTAGGGTTTAGGGTTTAGGGTTTAGGGGGTTTCAGGGGACAAGCCACATATGGGAGGTTAAGATGTCATGTGGGCTAGCCCTCTTAG
Source organism: Symbiodinium necroappetens (assembly GCA_905231915.1). NCBI lineage: Eukaryota > Dinophyceae > Suessiales > Symbiodiniaceae > Symbiodinium > Symbiodinium necroappetens. The sequence continues at coordinate 17,710 of CAJNJA010087807.1, forward strand.
ACCTGCAATCGAAATATGACCCCCTGGGTTGATCTTATAACAAGAAGGAACAGTGACTCCTCAGACGCAACCCAAAACATGAAAAAAATCCTTTATAGAATTTTATAAAGACCCTAAGCGCCGCATGTGTATAAAGCATCAGGCGGAGCCGTTTCGCGGCTTAAGGCCCTAGGCCCTAAGCCCTCTCGAGGAATTGATTGCCTGTGGCTCCAACCGAATAATGCCCGACCAGTTCGTGCCTCTGGCAGTGCAACTCAAGCTTGTTTGCAAAGTCACCCTAAGGGTCGAAGTGGCTGATCATCGAATCAAACCGCACATACTAGCATAGGGTGCTACTACCCTAAACCCAAAATACCTAAGCACTAGGTCCTCGGGACTTTGGCAACTCTCTCACAGGGGCTCTTGTGCCCGAGCTGTAGTATTTTTTTGTGCGCACTCCCTGGGCCATATAGCGCGGCGCCGTCACCTTTCTTCTTTGTCAAGCAATTAATTAATTGTCAAGCAGCCTTGGGCTTCTCATTGGTTTTATAACTCTGGCGTAGACCTCGTAGGATCCTTTCTACAAGGATCCCTAAATTGAAAGATCCCCAACATTCCAAAGTTGAATATACAGCAGCCGAGCAAGCGATCAGGTGTTTGAGGAGAAACATGCCGCTAACGAGCTGCGATGCGTCGTTACAGATGTAGGTCCTAGTAGTACTGCATTTCTGAGCAGATCCTGGCCTAATCCTAAACCCTTAACCCTAAGCTCTAAACTGTGTCGATCCGGAACCCTTTTCGCATCCGGGCTGGGGAGGTCGGCCGGGAAAAGCACACACAAGAACCGCGCCAAACCCGAAGCACTACACAGTATATGAGCCCTTTTTTCCACAGGCTTGAACTGAGCTCGCCCGGCCAAATCTCTCGCAGTATATCAGCCCTAAACCCTAAACTCTATAAGCCCTGAACCTCCTACCGAAGTGCTGCAAAGAGGCAGGATGGCACCTTCCAGCCAATTTGAAGCACCGTCCTTGGAGGCATAGGGTTTGGGGTTTGTGTCGGATCGCAAGTGACACTTTCAACACCGCTACGGACCCTGTCAGCGCTAAAGGAGGCTTCATGATTAGAACATTTTTTGGCGAATTTCTGTACCAATTGTTCAGGCCTCGGTAATGGCTCTGGTATGGAAAGCTCAAACTTTCGGCCCAACATCATACCGTGCTTAACCTCAACTTGGCCAGCCCCGCCTTGTCTTGACCTCATTAAAGTGTCCCAGTTGAAGGGTGACGGTGCGCGGCGGGTCAAGTGTCTGAATGCTTGGAGGTTCAGGTCGACGACATGGTGCTGAGGATGACGACGGTAGTGGAAATTTTGATAACGATGACCAAGCTACGATAAACTATTATGGTGAGTGCGATGGTGGTGGCCACTACCATACTCGCAGTCATGGTGATCATGATCACGATGATGGTGGTTATGACGAAAATGGCCTAATGGCGGTGATGATGATGATGATGATGTGATGATGTGATGATGATGATGATGTTGATGATGATGATGATGAGGGTTTGGCCTAGGGCCATGCTGACGAGCTCTCAAGCCCGCAACTTAGATCGCCAAGCCTAAACCTCAAACACCTCTAACCCTAAAGGCTCTTAATTACAGAAGCCGCTGGCCACCAAACACGATACAACAAAACATGTCAATTCCGTATAAAGGCTCTTTTTAAGAAAATCCCCTATACCCGAAACATGATCAACCAACACACCCTGAAACGCGTCTAAAACCGCCGGGTTAAACCAGGGTCCCTGAATGCGAAGCCTTGATTCGGCTTCGGGGCCTAGTAAAAGTAAAGTTTAGGGTTCAGAGATTTTTCCAAGTGATACTCTTGGCACCAGTGGGCGTCTCTCTGACCACGGCCGCCGCTGCCTTGACTCTTCGTGCCGCTTGCCTGCATTGCGTGAGTCCAGCTGTGATGACAAGTTCTTGGAGGCTTGCAAGCGCCCACGAGACGGTTGCAATGACACCGGCATGGAGCAATTTTTTTGAGGTAAATGGCGGAGTCCACGGCCCGTAAGATAGAGTGGGCGCCCACCGGACCACCTCCGAGGCGAGGTAGGTCAGTGAGGTGCGCTGGTAATATAGGGGCCTTCATAATTAGAATAGGGTTTTGGGGCCCATTAGACTATAATTATAATAAGGAACCCCCTAAGTAATATAGGTAATTATTGAGGCCCCTATATTGGTGCAGCCCATGGGTCGGTAAGCTGTCGCGCGAAGCGCGCCCGCAACGGGGCTGAAGGAAGTGGAACGAACTCACTTCAAGAGTCAGGAACTGACTCTGCTGTAGCCATTATTGGTTTAAGGTTAGGGTTTTTTAGGTAGGTCTCTAGCAATCCAGAATATTAAAGACCAAACCAAAAACAAGCATCAGGGATTACGGTGCAGCACCCTGTCTAGTCGGCATAGAAGGGCTTTCTAGAGCGAAGCTCCAAAGCCCAAACACCTTCTCCGACTTCTATGTGGGGGGTTCCGAAAATAGGGGACCCTAATACAGTACCCTAAATAGTAGGATCCGTAGTATAAGGACCCCAACATAAGGTAAGCCTAATTTTCGGAAAGTCCCATATGACGTAGAAGGAAGGAGCCCCAAATAGTAGCATCAATCCTCGGAGGACACTTTCAAGCAAGGAAGCCACTTATTGGAAATCCTTTTATGACGATGTCGATAAAGCAAGCCCCTAATACTACAAATCCAACACCCTAAATAAACACAAAAAAACCCTAAACCCTAAACTTAAAAACCCCCCACACCCTAAACTTCTAAACCCTTCTGTGCGAGATCCTTATGTCTACATTGTCCTGTGGCATCCTCCTAATCGGATCCTCCCAAGGCCCCTTGGGCCACCGGGCACGAAGGACGAGGCTGATCATTAGCACCTCACAGGACCCCCTACTGCAAGGTTTAGGGTGTATTCCGCAGGGTCTTGTAGGGTTTATGAATGCTTGTTCGTAGGGTTGCTCTTGGGTTCGTGAGGCTTTGTTTCCGAGAGGGTTCATTGCTTGCGGTTTTTGATGGGTAAGGTCTGGGTAAAGATTTTGGTTTTTATTTCAGTTTAAGCCTTAGGACTCTAGTGTGTTAGATGTTTTGGTCTGTATTTTTCTCAAAAGTTGTGAATAGGATTTAGCGTTTGAGGGCCTGGTCGAACTTGTTCAGTGTTTGGGTTCTCGAAACTCGTGCATGCCAGGGCCTTCCGGCTTTGGGTCTTTGAGGCTGAAGGTGTTCTGAGTTTCATAGTACCTATAGTCTCCGTTGTAGTTCCTTTTGGGGGTTACCTTTTTTCGGATCCTTAACATAAAAAGGAACTACAATGGAGACTATAGGTATGATGCATTCGTGCTTAACATGTGTGTTTCATCTGTCAACTTCAGCGTCGACCTGTCAAACCATCTTCGTTTTTTTGTATTTTGCTGTTCCGCACTTGGCCTGATTTATCCCGTTCCTACCAAAACAACGAACCATTGAATTTTTCATGAAGTCACGCGAACCGGTACTTCTGCAGCTGTTGATCTTCGCATGGCTTTGTTATTGGGGGGGGGGGGGGTGATGGTGGTCGTTGTGATAGGGCCGTGGTGGTGGTGCTTGTGGTGGGTGGTGGCAGCCACTGCCACCACATCGTTATCAGTGCTGCTAGTACTTCTGCAGCTCAGAGTTTTTCTATGGACTCAGGCTTCACCCCCAAGCATGAGTAGCTTCAGCAATCAAAATTTGGCGCCTGAGGATTTCGGCTTTCCATTGTGAGTTGGGTTGCAGGATTATCGGGTCTAGGATGGTCTAGGGTTGCGCACTTAGCCCTCCACGTTCACAAAACCTCATGAATTGCCGGAACACCATAGGCTGGATCCTATGGCGTTAACATACCGGCGTAGGCAATTAGAGCATCCGGGTTGAGAGTTCATGCATTGCGGCTTGCCACAGTATATGACACACAATAAGACTGCGAAGCATCTAGGTTTCATGAGACTCGTCAAACACCAGGACAAGCAATAATTGCGCCAGAAAGTTATGGCTGTGCTACCAATCGTTCAGGCGACTATACTAATGTAACGGGCCTTCATAAGTAGGAGTTGTAGTGGAAAACTGTCTACTGCTGCTGCTGCTGCTGCTGCTGCTGCTGCTGCAACTGCTACTACACCACCACCACCACGACTACTACTACTGCTGCTACTCCTATACTGCTACTACTCCTACTGCTACTGCTACTGCGACCACGACCACGACGACGACCCACCACAGCATCGACCACCGCCCCATCATATAATCATAACTATGTACACCATGCTAATGTTGGTAAGAATTCGATTAAGAGCTGCTGTATGTAATTGTACCAAACGACTCGTAATCACTGTCACTATGATGGCAAAGCCCAAGGAATGCACTGACAGCAGAAGGACTGAGGTGTCAAAGGGACGGAAGTCCAGCGTCATGGGAACCTGAGCTGTCACTCAGGAAACGAGGCAGTTCCTCGAAGAGTTTACACAGGGAGTTTAGGTAAAGGGCTGGGGAGTTAAGGTGGAGTCTGCATATTCAGGCCACGGCATACCGGATCTTTGGCGATCATCGCTCGGGATACTACGCAAGTTAAGTCAAGCGCGAGAATGAACGAAGACTGAGGTGCCTAAGCCCGGAAAGTCACACTAAGACACTGCCATGTCGATACGCCTTTTCCCAGGAATATTTCTGCACTCAGCCCGGGGTTCTGTGGTTGGGATTTCTGCTCGAAGATTGCAAGGTCAAAAAGTTGAGTCTGGTTACCAGGCTGCTAGGGACTACTGGAGATGTGCAGAGGCTCCGGCATCGTAGCACCAGCCCACAATGACCTTCGCAAAAACAGCAATTTCGGGCTTCGAATATTTTCATGCAGGGGCTTTGAAGCTAAAACAAGGTTTTTGGAAGCGGGCAGGTTTGGCGAAAGGAAGGAACCCGAAGGACTCTTTTTCAGGCCTCTATATATTCTATATGAAACTAGTGCTAAGTTCCCAGGGGCCATGCACGCTTCCGGGCTCTACCAGTCCTTTCTTTCAAACTTGCCTCCGCACGGTTGAAAATGCAACGCAGCTCCGGGACTCGAAGCCCTACAACCTGACATCCCAATGCCGAAACACTGAAGCCCCGCAAGTCTGACCCTTGTCAGCCTTACACTTCAAACCAGACAGTTCCCTAAGAAAATGAGACCGGGTATGTACATGGGTCGATGCCCACAGCCCACCTGCCTACCGATCATAGCTGCTAGGGATTCCCTGACCTCAAACACCGCTTTCAGCAACTGCCGCTGCGTTGTGAAACATGTTTGCAGGTTGCTGCAAATCATTCTGTCTCCGACACATCGTTTGGCCTAGGGTTCAGCGCTCTGCACCTTGCCTTTACGCCCTCAGAGAGTAGAAGTTAAACCTTGCAGAACAGGACTAACTTAGATGGAAAAACCCGAAAGCTTGCCATAAGTCGGACTTCGGAACTGAAGTATGTTGAATACCCCACAGCTGCCCCCACCCCAAATCTACGGACATGCAGGCTCCGAGGTTGAGGAAAAGTTGTAACGGATAAACAGATCCCACACCTTTTTCAGATTGGGCTGTCCAGAGCAAATAGCGAAACACAGCCGCACTTTCATGCGACTCCCGAAATCCAAAGCTCGCACCCCCAACAACAAAACCTCGTCTCAAGCAAACCTCAACAGAACACTACAACCGCCCTGTGAAGCAACCAGCTACTCCGAACCACCGTTTCCTGTCTGCAGGCATGTGGCAGAAAATGGCACCACCAGCAGGGCGATCCTTGCTTCGCAGCAGGCAGAGAGAAAACCCTGAACCCTAAAGTTCAAAACCCTAAGTAACCCCTAAGCCCTAAACCCTAAGCCACTTCTCAGCTGCAGTTGTTCGTGGGTTCGAAAGCCATGACAGAAGAAGACCTGCACGAACAAGATGTCCTACCTGAACCTTAAGACAACCTACATCATTACTTCACATTTTTTCCGTAGATATGAGTCCTGAAATTACTAAAAAATCAGTAACAATAGTATTTAGGTTTTAGGGTTTAAAGTGCATCATTGAACCCGAACTTACCTCTGACTAAGCCGACACCGACTCTCAGAAAACTTCGAGCTTCTGCGCATCAGGAGGAAAAGGGTTGATTCGAAGATGTGTGTCTGTTTTGGCCTTACGGTTCCGGGTTTAGGGTTTAGGCGGTTTAGCGTGTAGGGTTTAGGGTTTAGGGGTTGGTATTAGGCTTCAGGCGTGTTTGAGGTCTCCAATGACAGGCTTCGGGTTCATGGCTTAGGGTTCAGCTTAGTCATATGGGTTGGGATGAGGTTATGTTGGGTGTTGCAAAAATTGTGGTGATGATCAGCTTGTTTTCAAAACTCGGCTTTGTTCGCACACAAATCTATGAAAGCTTTATGGCATAGGGATCGGCAAACCTTAAAGCTTCAGGGTTCCAGCTTCAGGGTTTGAGCGGTGGGGGCCCAGGAACTGGTCTGTGACAAGTCGCCACATCCTGAACGTGGGGAGTCTAGGGTTTAGGGTTTTTTTTCCCTCTTAGGGTTTAGGTTTAGGGTTTAGGGTTTTAGGGTTTAGGGCTTAGGGTTTAGTGTTTAGGGTTTAGGTTTAGGAGTTGCGATTATGGGCCCCCCCAAGTTTACTTCGCAACGGTGGGGTTCTGAACCGAGACCGCGAATCACAGTCCCCCACATCTTCTCAAGCCAACCCAAATCCATTCAAGGTTCCTCACTAAACTACACAGTTCTCACAATAGACCATTAAGTTTAATAGAAATCCTTCACAGGGTCGGTGATTTGGGGTCAGCGAAAGGCTTAGTCTGGCATATTCTTGCGTGAGAAATTACTGTCGAAGACCCCTACGGCGGAAGGTCCGATCGATAGTCCTACCCGAAGTCCTGAAGCCCAAAACCTAAACCCTAAAACCTAAACTCTAAAACCTAAACCTTATAAACCCTAAACCCTAAAAGCCTAAACCCGAAACCCGCAACCCTCAGCCTCAACGCCAAATCAAAGCTTGGCCACCGCCATCCCTAAACCGTAAAGCAAGACTAAACTAAACCACGAAGCCCTCAACCCTAGCCCCTAAACCCTAAGCTCTAAACCCTAAACCCTAAACCTAGCCCCTAAACACTTAAGCCGAAAGCTAGAACCGCCAGGGCCTAGGTGTTCTCTCGAGGCAAAGAAAGCAAACAACAGTGAAGTTCGGAGTTGAGGCATTGCGCGTCAAGTCTTGGAGGGATTTGGGGCTTTGCTGGTCAAGATTTTGGGGTTTGGGGGTTTAAACTGTAGGTTTGGGAGTTTGGGCGGGTTGGGCTTAGGAGTTTAAGGCTAAGGTTTGCAGGGTTTGGGAGTTTAAGGTTTTGAGGGTTTGGTAGGAGAAGAATGAAGGCTATGGGAGGTCCAAGCACACTCACATGAATGCCTGCGAGCTGGAGGTTAGGGCTAAGGGATCCGGGCGTCGAGGTTCTAGGATCGGTTTAGGGTGGGGATGGTGGGGGTGTGTATGTATGTATATATATATATATGTGTATATATAGGCTTTTAGCATTATGTCCAAGGCTGAGGTCCAGGGGATCCTTGGAACGGCCCCAAAGCAGTGCCCAGCCAGGAAAACGGCCGTGCCGGAGGCATTCGCACTTCTTCGACTTTACCGCCTCCTTTTTTCTCGTAGCTTTCCTGAACTGCCCAGTACCGGTTGTTTCTTGTCACCCGGGCTTTCAACTCCTCCTCATGCCAGATGTCCAGTCCACATTGGTGCCCTCCAACCCATGCACAGATCCACAAACACGAGGGAACCCCGCATTAACAGGAAAGAGTGGAAATCCCAGATCACTGGCTGTGCCTGCTGCTTAAAGCTTCATGGTTAGATACACAAGTGGGATTCTACTTACCTGGTATCTGACCTGGGTATGGAGTAGGAATATACAACAAACAACCATACAGTTAACATCCAGCACAATTTTTCAACAGGTACTCGAAGTTTCAGCAGATTGTAAAGGCTTGCGCTTCAACAGTTTTGGATCGGAAAGATCTTTTCGAAGGCGAGGGAGGCTGAACCCCTAAGCCTTCTGTTGAACTCAGGCTCGTGGCGCTAGCTGGGAGGACCACACTCCGATCAGGGGTTAATCCCAAAGCCCTATAAGCCCTAAACCCCCTAACTCCCAAACCTTAAGCCCCCCAGCGCTAAACCCCAAGCCATTATAGTAACACTTATAAAGGAAGCCTATAAACCCTTACACCCTAAGCCATTATAGTAGCCCTTAAAGGAAGCCTATAAACCCTTACACCCTAAACCATTATAGTAGCCCGTAAAGGAAGCCTATAAACCCTTAAACCCTTACGCAATTATAGTAACCGTTGAAGGAAGCCGATAAAAACCCTTACACCCTCAGCCATTATAGCAGCCCTTAAAGGAAGCCTATAAACCCTTAAACCCTCAGCCATTATAGTAGCCCTTAAAGGACGCCTATAAACCCTTTAACCCTAAGCAGCCGTTGAAGGAAGCCTATAAAACCCTTAAACCCTTAGCCATTATAGTAACCTTTAAAGGAAGCCCTAAACCCTTACACCCTAAACCCTAAACCCCTAAACCCTAAACCCCTAAACCCTGAACCCTTAAACCCTTTGGGGCCCGGGCTGGGTAGAAGATCCCACCGCCACACCAAGGGAGAGGTCCTGGTAATTCATGGTTTACACGTTTAGCCCAAACAAGCTACACCTTTAGGGTTTCGGGCCGTTTGGAGGTTTAGGGGTTTGGGGTTTAGGGGTTGAGGCCTTTTGAAGATAAGGAAATCATCGCAAGGAGCCTTAACATCACAGCCGAAGATCCTAAAAGTGATCCTATGTGAGACATCAACTAGGATGCCGGATCCTGAACTTGAGACGCAACACAGGTCTTGCAACCTTCCCTAGGCCGTGCATCCTTTACATACACTCCGAAACCTGAAGCTTATAATGATCTGCCGAGAAGCCGATGAGTAGAATTGGGGCTCTGATTCTGGAGTTTAGAATGCTGCTCCGCGTGCCCCTTCGAGACCTGTGTTGTCGTGCGTGCCTACAGCTCGTACAACACCCCCTCGAGGAGTGTGAAAGTCCAACAACTACTGGTACGGATTTTAAAAAAGGTACTACCGGGGGATGGCCAAGTCGGAGAGATACCCTATGTTACTCTAAACCCTATAAACCTAAACCCTAAAGCCTATGTTACCCCAGCCCTTATAACCCGAAAGGCCCGAGTCTCTTTTTGTTGGTCCTTCGGCCGTCACTGTACATCCTGATTGCTCAGGTCTGCAGGTGCATGATGGGGGCTTGTAAGTTCTAGATTAGAGTTCTTGCATAAAAGTTAGGGTTTAGGGTTTCGGGTTTTGTGCTATTTTGGAACTCCAAAAGCCGCTTCTTCAAATTAGGAGCCCCCAGTATTCGTTGACACTCACACTCGGACAAGCCTGGTAAGGTCTGCAGGGATACTGCAGGGGGACTATTTGTTTTTTGCTTGTTGTTGTTGTTTTTTTTGCTGGGTTCTTGTTTTATTAAGGGATTTAATTTTGGTTACCATAATAAAAGAAACCATATATCATTTGCTATTGATCCCCATTATGGTAACTTAAAATATATCATGTACTATAGGTCCCCATTATGGTAACTTAAAATATATCATGTACTATAGGTCCCCATTATGGTAGCTTAAAATAGCTCCCTGAACAAGAACCCCCCGTTTGATGAGGGGCTCAGCAACCGACACCCAGATCGAGGCTGGCAACCGGGAAGGCTCCAGCTCTGAGGATTTTTGTTGCTTTGGTTTAGGGTTTAGGGTTTAGGGCTTAGGGTTTAGGGTTTTTTTTTAAAGTGCACTGATCCTTTCACTCCGCAGAGGTCCACGATCTGCCCGAAGTCAGGCATACACCTACACTGGCACTCAGGAGTTGTAGTAGACGCCGAGCGAACCATCCCAATCGCACAGGTAGAGGACAAAAGACAGGAGGACCACGTAGACACACAAGGCATAGGGAGCACCCCCAGATCAGTGTCAATCCAGATGTGGAGCATCCCCATCAGGAGGAGGAGCGACCACAAAGCCAACCTGGTCATCACGAGCTTCCACAGCACTTGGGAGCCCACCAGCCTCTTCAGGACCAGTCACCATGCCACTCAAAGCGACATCCTCTCCACTCAGATCATCACCCTCGTGGAACTCCGCGACTCCATCAAGAGGTAGAGATTCCATAACTGCTGAGTCCATCCCAACCCCAAGGCCAGGATCCATAGGTTCGTCACCAGGCACAGACACGTTGCCAGGAACTCCATAGCGGGGACGAACTGCAGGACGATCATGACGACCACCACGGTAGTACGGCCCACCACGTACAACATGCTGTGACGGGGCAACCACCCCCGACGAGCGCAAAAGATGCCACAGCTCCGCCACCACCAAACGTGCTACCTCACGCGCCAGTAGGAGCTCTCGAGCACTGAGCACAGGATACATCCCCTCACGGCTAGCATTCGCGACCTCAGTGGGAGGAGGTGAATCAATATCACCAACGCCCGCCCCAAGTGGCATCTCCGCATCATCCCATGCGGGGCTCATCCTCGGCGTCGTTGACGTAGTCTAATGCTAAGTCTTCCTAGAATACCCAATCCTCTACCTAAGTCTACACCCTCACTTCTTCACAGTCCGCTTCTTCCGGCGGGGTGGCTCCTCCCCAAAGGGCCTATAGGCCGCCCTCAGGACTCTTTGGTCCTCCCTCTCCAGCCACCCGCGCCACTTCTTGCAGAGGTGTCGGCAGAGGTCGCGCCCCTTGAGCGACTTGCCTTCCACCCAGGCCGGCCCCGTCAACGGCGACTCACGGCCTGATTTAAATTCGCGGAGGTACGCAACCATGGCGTGAAGCCCGAATGGGCGCACCTCGTAGGTCCGCTGGAGCCCTGCAGGGAACCCAGATACACATCCCGAAACAAGAAGACTCTCCTAATAGTTACCTAGGAACCGCACGGAAAGAACCTAAGACCCTGGGACCCACCGACGCCTATCGAAACCGTCTAGCCACCAGAACTAGGATTTATTTCCCCTCACCTTCGGCACGACAGCGGACGGTGCGGCGCCAGCGACGTCGACTGAGGTCCGCCAAGTGCGTGTGCCTCGCCTGGGGTGTCCAGGAAGCCCACGCCTAGAAGAACTCGAAGGAACCCAAAAGATACCCTAGATTTCTACGCTGTTTAATCACACCTTATAACTCAGACCAAGGACCTCGTACGCCCTGACGCCTTGCTTGGTCTGTGTCTCGAAGACACTGACCTCGACGTGCTCGTCCTGAAGGAAGTCAGTCGCTAGAAAACAAAACCTCGTCCTCGTCCCCGAAAGAAACACAAAAAGCAACAAGGACACCCCCGAACTGGAAACCAGAACCGAACCCCGGAACTAAAAACCCGGAACCCGAACCCCTGAACCTCGTCAATCGCGCTGAGGCCCAGGGGGTCAAAGCAGTCGTGCACCGTGCCGCAGCTGAGGCAGCAAAACTTGCAATCCTGCTGCAGGGAACTCCCCCCACTCCCACCCTTCTCGTGAAAGGAAACCCTGTCGTGAGCGACCCCGAAGGAACTGAAGAACCCTGAAAAGGAACCCATCCGTAGAGCCTCGTCGTACTCCATGCTTCCGCACTCCTGGCAAACAAAGTCTCCCTCCGCATAGCGCAAAGTCATGATGGCCAGAAAGGCACGAAGGAAGGGAGGCAAGAAGCACGAGAGTTCGAGGCTTGAGCAGCGCTGTAGCGTCCAGACAAGTCCAACCCCTCTCCCCCTAAAACCTAAACTCTGCATTGCAAAGAGCAACAAAGCTAAGAGGACTTCGAGGGTCCTTCTAGGTTGGAGGAAGGCTAGCCTGGCCTATTCCACGCTGCTCGCTAAGTTTTTGGGCTTGCCAGCACACGAAAGATGAAAAGCAAAGCGTACCTGAGTCTACCTACATTGCGAGCAAGAACGCCATCTAGAACTCCAGGGTCCTTACAAGTTGGACGATTCTTCGAAGCTTTGTGTATGCGCAAGCCAGAGGGTTTAGGGCTTAGGGCTTAGGGGGGCGGGGGTTCCGGGCTGAGGTTTAGGGCTTTCGGGCTTCGGGTTTTAGGGTTTCAGGTTTCGGGCTGCGCGGGTTTCGGGGCGTGGGTCCGAGGGGGCTTATGGGTTTTGGGGGGTTCTCCGAAAAGAGGGGACCCTAATGTAGCACCCTAAATAGTAGGATCCTTGTTAGTTACAAAGGACCGCAAGGTAAGGTACCCCTACTTTTCGGAAACTCCCATTTGGGGGATCCCGAGTACAAAACCCATGGGAAGCAGCAGGTCACTCAGGGCTTAGGGCTTAGGACAACTCTACAACTCGAAGCCCTGAACTCTGCACCCGAAACCCGAAACCCTAAACCTGAAACCCGAAACGCTAAACCGTAAGCTCTGCACCCTAAACCGTACTACCTCAACCCCGAAGGCCTTAAGCCCTCAGCCGTAGCTGTACCGTCCATCCTGAAACTCAAGCCCTAGAGGTCCTAGATCTTTTTTCCAGGATCCAAAGATTCGACGGGGCCTTGTAACGGCACCCGCCTTTAGGATCGTTTCAAGGTGAGGGTCTAAGGTTCAGTGTCGGGGATATAGGTTCAGGGTTTAGGCTTTAAGGTGCGGTAGCTCCCTGCAGGTGAGACTGGTGAGACTCGCCAAGCTTCCTGTCAAAGAAGATTGCTGTGGGACCTTTAAACGCTTATCACCGGGAGAACAACAATTGCGGCTGTGGAGGGCAACAAAAAGCATGAGTTTGGTCTAAGTCAGAACCCCCTCCATGATCTTTGTTGATGGAAACTATAGTCCACACTACTTAAGTGCGGGGGCAAGCCTTACCCTCCAACCCAGTCTCCTCAAGCAAACGCTGAACCCAAGAGTCTGAAAGGAAGGATAAACTGAGACTTGATCTACGTGCACCGTCAGTGCCAGAATGGCTTCAATTGGCCTGGGAGTGCGGGCTCAAGCGGTTTCTCTCACCTTCCCCTAACGCAGAAGGTTCCAGTAGTTTATGTAACTCGTGCCCCCTCGCAGTCCTTGTTACTTGTAGTGTAGCATATACTCCCAAACCCTGTTGATAACTACACCTGTACAGCTATACGACTCCTGGTTCAGCAAGTTCGGCCCGCCGGTTCAACAGTTACATGCTTTTTTTGTTGCGGTTTAGGGTTTAGGGCCAGTTGCAACGTCACGCCAGGGGAGCTGCTACACGCCTAAACCCTAAAGACCTAAACTCCCTCACTCAGTCCACACTTCTGACCATGAACACCTTTGTTTTGCCCACTCGCTGGAGTAGGCTGTCCACCTGCACCACCTCAAAACTTCAAAACTCGATTCTATGATTTCAATTAGTAACTATTATTCTTTTTAGTAGCACTAAAATTATTATAGTTATTATTGTCTGGGAAGCTCGGAACAAAACTCGTACAAAATCAAGAAAGCAGCTCAAGGCACCTGTGCTGAACTGACTGCTGTTATCTTTTTCCCTAACCATGCCTGAACTTCTCCTTCTTTCTCCTCTCTGTCTCCCTCTCCAAAGCCGCACCCCGAAACTAGCGCCCTCAAGTGCTGTGAACCCGAAACGGTGCACCCTAAAAGCCTTGCGCCCTAAAAGCCTAAAGCGCCTGTAACCTAACCTTCAACCCTCCCTCGTTGCCTCCCTGAGTCGTTTGGTTTTGCACAAGTTCCTGCCGGGCCTTATTAAGGGGTTCGAAAGCCGAAAAGTTCTCAAGACTCACAATAAGGCTCCGGGGATTCTTTTTGGACTATAGGACTATCAAACGATAGCATTCTGACTCCTAACTCAGATCCCTTGCAAGCTCTCGCAGAAGCCTGCAACCCAGAAACCCTATGGGCCAGAAGCCCCGGGGAACGTCCACTTTTGGGCTTATGTGCGAGTATAGCGTAAGCCCGAAGTAATAGGATCCTCACTGCAACGACCCTGTCAAACCAGGACCCCTGCGGTTGGTGATTTACATCCTGCCCTACCCATAATGAGGAATATGCCATAATTCCCATAGTTTAGGGTCCCTAAGGTAATGCAGGATTTTTATCATCAACAGTAGTTTGAAGAAACAGCCAAACCAAAATTAGACACCTGAGCACGCTAGAACGCCAGTGACTTCCAAGAGCCTTTAGGGCCCTGAACCGCGAACCCCAAACCCTAAACCCTGAACCGCGAAGCTTTATTCAGCTCGCGCCTGCATCGCTCCTTGGGTGCTCCTGAGGGGGGGGGGGGGGGTGGNNCCCTATTTAAGGGTTAAGGGTTTAGGGATTTGGGTTTAAGGGTCCCTCAACCCTAAACCCCAAAGCCCCAAACCGCAGGATTCAGCATGTTCGAGTTGCAGATTGTGGATGGTAGGGTTAGCTTAAGCCTAAACCCTAAACCCTAACCGGCTTAAGCTTGCTTTTAGTTAGAACTTTGGTGGTGGATCTTAGAGTGGGGGCGGGCTCTCCGATATCCTATGGCCCTATGGGGGTTCTTGCAAGCTTTTCAGGGCGACTCGTTAGTTTCATGGGTTTAGGGTTTAGGGTTTAGTCATGAGGGCTACAAATACAAGGTGTCGCCATCTTACTTCTGGAAGCTTACCATAAGTCGTATCTGCCCAAGAGCCGGGGGGAAGTCGCATACCAGGCCAGTAAGACACCAAGCCCCAACCCAAGGTGTCTTTTCTGGGATCTGCGAGGTCTTCCTAGGGTGCTGTCAGGTGGCCATATGAATTAAAGAAAGGTCTGTAATTGCACAGCTTCGCCTCAAAGGATGCAGATCAGACTAGACAATTCTGTGTCTTGAGCCGTCAGCTCCGAATCCTGCGAGACTAAACCCATAAGTGTTTAGGGATTAGGGCTTAGGGTTTAGGGCATAGCTTACACCTGGGCCAACCCTAAACCCTTATGCAAGGCCTTCTTTGGGCTACTTGCGTAGCTCTCTTCAATTAGCGTCCCTTTTTGGGGTCCCCGACATGGTAAGGCACCCTTATCAAAAGGACCCTAAAAGGAACCCTAAGAGAACTAGCTACTTGGACCCTAGGGCAAACTTCAGTCTAGGGTGTAGGGTAGCTTCAAGGCTCCAGCTTCGGCAAAGGCTTAGGGTTTTGGGTTTTTTTTGGTGGTTCAGTGGTTCAGGGTTTGGGGCGTAGGGTTTCAGCACTCACACTCGGACATGCCCGGGCGAGGGTTTAGGGTTTGGGGCTTAGGTTTGGGTTGAGGATCTATCGGAGCCTGGACACTGTAGAATAGAATCGTTGGGACCTGTTGGCTCAGTTTCTTCACTTGCTGGCTCTTTGGATGGTTTAGGGTTCCGTGTTTGCCTCTGGAGGGCTTGGTTTTAGGGTTTTGGGGTTTAGAGAGCACTGATACCGTGCAGATCCCCTGGTTCCTCCCGAGGAAGCCGTCAGCTTCGTGTGCGAGAATTCACGGTTTCATACCAATTGGGGGCAGGGTTGGGATACCCTGCGAAGTGTCTAGGCATTCCATTGCCAAGTTTGTTCGATGGCGGACACTTTCTTGAGGCCCTTTACATTGTCATCACCATCGCCACTCATCGGCATCACCAACAGTACCACCATGATATAAATCTTCATGTTTCGCTCTATCCTCACTATCATCATGACCATCGCATCGTCGCTGTCCCAATCATCCGACGTCAGCGCTGTCAGCACTCAGCGCAGATTTGGACATTCATCATCGTGCTGGTCGTCCCTTCTCTGTGTTAACAAGTTCTCGCATCAGAAGCAGACTAGTACACTAGCTCATGAGTCGGAGTGTGTAGTTGCAGCAAGACGGACAACAACAAATTCGCCAGAGGAGGGATAATCCGCACGTTAGAGTTTACTGTTCCGGCTGTGAGGGCTTAAGGCTTTGCCGAAAACATCCGGGGCGGACATGGAACAGGTCTGGCCCCTCAAACCCCGAAGGGAGAAGAGGATCCTGCATGGTTGAACCAGTGCGTAACATAGGGGCCTGAATAATTACGCATGGAATTCCCAAAATAGTATAGGCTAATATGAATTTAGGCCCCTACATTACGTCATTTGGCACACTCCAGTTGCTGCTGATGGACACAACCCTGCACTACCATCCCCTACTAGTAAGTCGTGGCCTCTATGGCCAATCTCTTGCAAGACGTATGGGTGATAGCAGCTATGACAGGCAACGGAAATAGGCCCACTAAGCGCCACACTTCTGGTGCTGATCCCGCGGACTCCGCTCCAGCTCCCTGGAAAGAGCTTTCCTGGCACGGAGTTCAGGTTTTGAAAGTTTATGGTCTTAGAGGCCGGAGTCCAGTTGTAGTTAGGGCTTAGAGGCTTGTAACTGCCTAACTGCGAACTGTCTGATTAAAATAGTCCCCGCCCTAGAATCCACATAAAAGGGCAGGGGGCTTACAACATCACGAGTCTTCATTATGCGAGATTACTATGGTTCAGACCACAGGACACATGCTCTGTTTCCCGCCCACAAAGGCTCGGAAGTTGATAGTGACGGTGTAGCCGTCGAGCAGTGGAACGATGCAGCGCATCTGGTTCAGGACAGGGGTTGGGGCTTACATGAACCCTAACCTTAACTTAAACCCTAAACCCTAAACCGTTTATAAGCCCCTTCAGGCTGCCAATCGGAAACTTACGGAGGCTAAGCCAGGCTCTTCCCTGATAGAAATGAACAGCTGCCTCTCGGAGGCCCCAGAAACGCAGAATCCCAATGCAGCAAGCAAACACAGGACTGGGGAATGCAAGAATCGATGTTTGCTTTTTTTGGGGGGTCTCGTGCTGACATGTACAGTGCCCGAGGAATCCGGAGACTTAGCTTTCTGTTCGGACCACAGGTTCTTTCTGACCCTGCGCATCAGCCGGCTCACGATTCGTAGCCCTCTGTACAAGGCAGTGGCGGCTCTGCATCGACCGCTGCACTGGCCGACTGTCAGCTGGGCTAGGACCCCCGCTGGTAAGCGGAACATCCACTCCTAAATTGACTTTTCGCACTCTATTTCGGAACCCTCACGCCCGAAACCCAAAGATGTACAGTACCGGGAGACCTAGTCCTAGTACAGCAAATACGGATGGCTCCAATTCAAAGCTCAGCACACAGGCAAGTTTGCAACGCTGGCACACACTCGTGCGCATCTTCGACAAGAACCGGTCGGTGTACAGGTATATACTTTGACAACCAGCGGGAGATGCCAACAAACAAACGTGCTGCCACCTGCGCTGGCATTCGACTGCTAACGTCCCGAATTTGAACAGAACCACTTTCTCTAACGGTGTCTCAGGATTTCTGGACAACCCGGACTCAAGCTACGGGAAAAACGTCGTGGCCTTCGACCTCCTTGGTAGGAGGTTGAAACTGGACTTTACCGGAAATGTCAAGGATGTCCTCAGTCGTCGAGTCCACAGGTTCCACTAAGTTCACGGTGCAGGACTTAAGGCTTCAGGATTGTAAGGGCGTCAGAGTCAATTTTTGGGGGAGTCAGTTTTCAGGGCGCAGGGTTTGGGAGTAAGGGGTCACATCTTCCGGATAGTTTAAGGGTTAACGAACCCAGATGCCAAGTGTCCTTGACCTGCAACTCCTGCTTCATGAAATCAAAGGAGCTGTCAGCAAGTCGTGCGCTGCCGGAGCAGGCACTGTAAAGCTTTTCCAGATCATCGATCGCATTGATGACATCCTCTGTGCTTGGCACGCCCCTTTTCACGACGTTGTAAACTACCACCGTGATGGTGACGTGCTCTGACTCATGGCGTTTCGGCTCCTCAGTTCCCCCTGCCTCGCCTTCATACTAAGGGTATATATCCTTTCTGCCCTAGGTATATACAGTAGGTTGTAATCATATGGCAGTTGTGGAAGTTTTGAAAAAAAAGAAAAAGGAAAAAACAAGGTTAGCACTGGCAGACCCAGGATCCTTGACTGACAGTCCGGGCCACACATCGAACTCTGAGCCACGGGAGACCCGGGCGGCGCTACTTCGACCTGTCCTCCCCCTGCTGCGGCTCCGATCCCGGTCGCTCCCCTTGCCCCTGCTGCGGTCGTCCCAGGCCATGCTTTTGAGGCATCCCTTCCCGAATGCCGAGCGGGGCATCGACTCCGCCGTTTTCAGAGCCTGAAGCGTGTCCTCCTGCGCGTAGCAGCTGGTGGTCGTCACAATAATTTCCCCTCCTGCGCCGTAGGTGACCGTGCTCAGGCAGCTCTTGCTGGCAAGGTCGGTCATGTACTTCGAGGCCGAAGACCTGTAGATAGTCCTATCTGTAGCCCGAAACCATACAAAATAGCACGTGATGGTCGCATAAGTATAGGGTCATACATCATCGGAGTCCCGTGTAAGGTGTCACAACGAAGTCGCGCATCGGCTGAGAACTCTGAAAACTAATTCTCTCTGTCTCGTATTAACAAAAAGCGTGCCTTCACATTCAGGGGTCTTCATAACCAGAATCCTTTTCTCCAGGGTCTATACTAAAATCCTGAATTTCTGAAACTCCCGAGGAAAGACCAAGGCACTGCCAGCTTTGGATGCACGCTGGCAAGCCCCCGAGGGTGGGCGAGGTGCGAGCGCGCTGCTTCAATGGAACCTCGGCTGATCGGAGTATAGGTTGGGCTTACCCTTTTCAGCATGGGCTTGCATTGTGTGCCAACGAACACTTCTCAACAGCAGCAGGGCCTTCTCGTTTAACCCCAAAACCCCTAAACCCTAAACCCTGTGGCATATTACTGGTTTCAAAATCTTGATCGCTTCGGGCTTGTGGGTGCCCGAGGGTTCTCGCGGCTGAGGTTTCCACACCAGTTCCACAAGAATGGTCGGGGCACTGCAACAAACTAGGGATCAGGATCCACATGTCTGATGGGAAGTCAGTTGAATCTTTGCAAACACACTGACATCGCTAGAGAGAGAGGGAGTCCACCACCTCGGTCAAGTATAGCAAACCCTAAACCCTAAACCCTGAACCCTAAACCCTACAGGTTAGGGCCGAGATGGGGCCTGAGGTCTGCATTACGGTTGGTGATATAAACCCTGCATTACCCCATAATAAGGAAGGAGTGAGTTTAGGGTTTAAGGTTTAGGGCTTTAGGCTTTAGGGGTTTTTAGGGTTTAAGGCATTACCCCGTAATAAGGAATATACCGTAGTTCCCATAGTTTAGGGTCCTTAAGGTAATGCAGGGATTTTCTATCATCAACAGTATCATAATAGGGATCTACAGTGTATAATATGTGGTTTCCTTACTAGGGTAACTTAAATAAAATCCCCTAACAGTCGCCCGAATGTAGGGGTTTAGGGTTGGAGGGTTTGGGGGCTGAGGGCCGAGGGTTTCGGAATTCCGCTTGAGTCGCATCCGAAGCGACCGTAAAAAGCCTCAACCGTCACCAGGGCCCCGGACTCAAACCTTCCCTAAACCCAAGACCCCACATGCTTCGACCTGAGCTTGGGGCCTGGATGGTCATCAAGACGTTGAAGCGCTGACCCATGGCCGTGATACCGATCACGCTGGAAGTGGCCTTGCCTGCAGGCCAGCAGAATTGGGGATGAATGGGGCCTACTTTAAAGGAAACTACAGGTGGGGAGTTCAGGGTTTATAGGGCTTCTATAAGGCTTCTATAAGATATATAGACCTTCTACAAGGCTCCTATAACGGTAACTACCCACCTGAAAATGTCCTAGACTCATGTGAACTACCCTGACCGGCCCTCTCCTGCTCTCAACATTTTCGGTATATACCCTAAATCCCAAATAAACACGGAAGGATGTCACAATTAGTCTATGCTCTCAGTACGAGCCGCAGAACCCACAACACAAGAGAATCGAAGGACGCTACAAAGACTAAGGCAAAATGGGCTACAGCAATCTACACACCCGAACCACGAGTCGACTGAATGGTTGCACCTGACGTTCTCTTGCCCGGAGGCTCGGTTGACATCAGTACTACACAAAGCCGGATACCCTGAACCCTAAAACTCAAAACCCCAAACTCTAAAATTCAAAACTCCAATCCACAAGCCCTAAATCCCTAAACCCTCAAACC